>CM064576.1:17602298-17677298 GCA_032716605.1 Paralithodes platypus | reverse complement strand
GGCAGGTGTGGACAGTGATGCAGGTGTTCTAGGGAGAGAGGGAGGTGTGGGATTGCTGCTTTATTGAGGGAGTTGTGGGAGTGTGGGCAGGTGTGGGATTGGGGGTGGAAATAAGTGGTGCAGCTGTGTTAGAGAGAGAGAGGGAGTGGTGTGGGATTGCTGCTTTATTGAGGGAATTGTGGGATTGTGGGCAGGTGTGGGATTGGTGGTGGATAGAAGTGTTGTAGGTGTGTTAGGAAGAGAGGGAAGTGTGGGATTGCTGCTTTATTGAGGGCGGTGTTGTGGGATTGGTGGTGGATAGAAGTGCTGCAGGTGTGTTAGGGAGAGAGGGTGTGGTGTGGGATTGCTGCTTTATTGAGGGAGTTGTGGGGATTGTGGGCAGTTGTGTATGTATGTATGTGGGTAGATAAAAGTGTTTCAGGTGTGTTATGGAGAAAGGCAGGTTTGTCTGTATCTATATCTATCTATATACCTCTCTCTCTCTCTCTCTCTCTCTCTCTCTCTCTCTCTCTCTCTCTCTCTCTCTCTCTCTCTCACTATCTTCTCTCATCTCTCTCTCTCTCTATCTATCTATCTATCTATCTATCTACTATCTATTTACCTAACTACATCCATCCACACATCTATCAATCCATCTACTTAACAAACATCCTGCCACTGAACAAATGTCGGTCGTCCCCCACATTTGTAAAGGAAGGTGTCCAGATTATGCCATTAGCGACACCTGCGCCCTCTCCCACACCGCTTCACACTGGGGTTTTAGGGGACGTTATTGTGTTGATATATTTATTTTCTATTATTACCGGTATATATATTTGTATTATTTTGTTCCCTAGACCTCTATCAAGCTTAAAAATATATCCTAAAGACACCCCTTCGAGATAAATTTGTACATTTTTCGGTAGAAAAATGTCCTTGCCGAAGGCCAGTTCCTTCCAAATTACAGGCTCGCTATCGCTCGCCAGGAAAAAATCTCTCTCTCTCTCTCTCTCTCTCTCTCTCTCTCTCTCTCTCTCTCTCTCTCTCTCTCTCGACCAATGTATAGCAGCTGCAAATAAGGCAAACATAGCATTGGGCTTTATTAAACGAAAATTTACATATAAACATGAAAACGTAATAGTGCCACTGTTCAAAAGTATGGTGAGGCCCCACCTTGAATATGGTGTGCAGTTCTGGTCACCTTATCTGATCAAGGACATTGTAAGACTCGAGTCAGTACAGCGTAGAGCGACGAAGATGATACCCTCATTAAGAAATAAACCATATGAAGAAAGACTTAAACGATTGAACCTGTTCTCATTAAAAAAGAGGAGGTTGAGGGGTCAGCTTATTGAGTGTTTTAAGATACTAAAAGGTTTCGACAAAGTCGATGTAAATGCACTATTCACATTAAACAATACTAATCAAACTCGCGGAAATGGAATGAAATTAAAAACCAAAAAGGCAAACCTAGATGTCACAAAGAGTTTCTCACCTACAGTGTGGCGACAGAGTGGAATAAACTACCAGCGAGAGTGGTGGAGAGCGACACAATAAACGCTTTCAAGGGAAGGCTTGACCTCTATCTGCAGAGGGCTGGGGTGATATGAAAAAAAAAAAAAAAAAATGTATGTAAGTGTATGTGTGTGCACTGTACAGTATGTGTATATATACTGTATATGTATGTATGTATGTATGTGTGTGTGTATATGTATGTACCGGTGAATATATGTATATATATGTATGTATATATATATATATATATATATATATATATGCATATATGCATATATAGTTTGTAAGGCCAGACTGCCTAGTAAGGACCTTGAGGTCTGTGTGGTCTGTGTATCTATGTAGCTCTATGTAGCTCTCTCTCTCTCTCTCTCTCATCCCCCCTCCCCCTCCCCCATTCCCTCCGGCAGACTCCAGTCAGCAGGAAAAGTGAGTTGCCGCGTCATATGTTACAAATATAAGACTTGCAAAATTATTGAAACTTAAGTATAGATTCCTTTCTGAGCTAAATGGTATAGTTTTTGTTCAACATGCAATAATAACAGCAATTAACCCTTTCCCTAGGATGACGCAGATTTACATTTGATTCTAGCTAGAGCATTACATGATTTTATGCGGATGAAGAAGTACCTGTGAGCGTGTATAATGATTGCCCAATTAACCAACTGGCTTGATCAAACCCTTCCTAACCTGGATTAAATCGTCTACTGATAGCCAGAATATAAGGAAGAAAACGGTAGTTGAATCCTGAAACCTTTAAATGTTGAGATTGGGTAATAGATCGTGTATTTGGGAGTTGGTATAAATATAACAAGATACTGGTTTGTATTCTGGAAGCCATAAAATAGACACTACATTGAAATACTTCATAGGTGTACAGTACAGTTGGTCAAGGATGAAAGTATACAGTTTTTCGTCTGCTATAGCCACACATGGTTTGTCATTTTGGCAGCCATGACAGCCTTTCCACTAGCCCAAACCATCCCAACACACATGGGGTTTATTGTATTGATACATTAATTAATATACGGAGTGCTTCGAAAAAGCGTTTCCATAAATATCAAAAGTTAGAGAATTATTCATAAACCTTCAGGGTGACTAAATACTGTTATGGAGATAGCAAAACAAAGCTGGGGCATACGCTGGAACATCACGTAGCCGCGGCGCTCGCCTCCGTTTCATTGCCCTTTGGATCACATATAATCCAGTCTTGGGGATGAAAGTGAAATATCAATATTTACCTACTTATTAATTAACAAGTATTATTAGATTCCTCTTTCTACTCATTATTTATTATGAATGTTATAATGTTAAGTGTATATCGTAATATCTTTTATAGCCACTCCATATTCGTCTACTTTAGATACACAAAAATCTAATTCCTAAACGTGGACGTAGGGAAGCCTGTGTGTTCAATAGGGTAATGACCCAGCAATTTTACTCATCTTGCGAGCGCCATTGCTTTATGAGTCAGTCCTCGAAGCATAATGAGGCTTTACTTGTGATTTTTATTTATTTATTTATTTATTATTATTATTTTATTTTTCTCAGCAGAACACCTGCAAACCAACTGCAACATTGATATCACCATACCTACATTATTAGCCACATATTACCACATGTGAAAATGGACCTGTATTCCACTGAAATATCGTATATAGGTAGAAGTTTTGATTTTCGTTTTCACTCTCGCATTTCTTGTATATCTATCAATAACATTAAGTGTTTAATATCTCCGAAGTGATATTCACGTCAAAGATTATAGAGCAATATATTCATATTTCCGTCTGACAACTAAGTCCAGGAACACGTTTTTAAACACCCTGTATAAGGTGGGCGGGCTCTGAGATATGGCTACCAGGGCTGCCAACATGACAAACTATGTGTGGCTATAGCAGACGAAAAACTGTATACTTTCATCCTTGACCAACTGTACATGTGTTTATATATGTATATAATTATGTTTGTATTGTAATTTATGTTTGTTATGTATATGTCTACCAGTGTTAGTATATGATAGGTAGTTATGTATATAATGTGTATACCTGTATGTCACATTAATAATATATATGCATGCAATTAAGAAATATACAAGTGTATAATTGTTGTTACTGTTTAAAAAAAAAAATCATATTGTCAAATTGTGGTCATTCGACCTTATTGCCTACGCAATGCAGCTTAACAGTATTTAATCCGTACTGTACCAGTGGAGTCTTTTTCATATAATTCTTGCTGTATTCAGACGATTTTGTGCAGTTTAAGAAGGATCTGTGGTATTAATAAGGGGTAAGTGAGATACGTTGAAGCCTGTTAGTTGTTGGAGACAATTTTTAAGTTTAATAAAACAATCTAATAGTAGCTTGCATAAAGTTAAAAGAACATCACCGATACTGAATGGGTTACAGGAGCCATTGAATGAACAATTGAATTTGAAAGTAGTGTGGGTAGTAGTTCAGTTTATTAGTTAGTTAAGGGACCCCACCTAGCTTTTTCTGTTTCTCTCCCTCTTTCTTTGGCTTGTATCCATTCGGCCCCATTCAGCCTACTGTTTTAAGAAGTTTACCCCCATCCAGCTGTCAATATTTTCCTGGCGAGTGGTAGCAAGCCAGCATATATATATTTTTGTTTTGACAGCAAGCTAAATTTGTACATTTTTCGATAGAAAAATGTCTCCGGCGAAGCCGGATTTCTCCATACAATGCTGGCTCGCTATCGCTCGCCAGGAAGAAATCGACACGTCTCAAAACAGTTGGCTGAATGGGGCCAGATGGATACAAGCCAGGGAAAGAGAGAAAAGGTACAAAAATAAAAAATGCCGGTGACCCCCCTTAATTAAGATAGATACACTGTAAGTATAATAATGGGTGGGAAGTAAGACATAATATCTCTGCGTAGTAGATGCAGTGATTGCGTACGGGAGGGAGGTGGTGGAGGGTGACTGTGTAGGATGGTGAGGAAGGAGGAGGTGGGTAAGTGCGTAGTATCCTTACGTCATGGTTGGTAGGTTGGTTGGTTGTTCGGTTGGTAGGTATGTAGGTAGGTAAAAGAGGTAGGTAGGTTGGTTGGTTGGTAGGTAGGTAGGTAGGTAGGTATACGTAGGTAAAACAGTTGGGTAGGTAGGTTGGTCGGTAGGTAGGTAAAACAGGTAGGTTGGTTGGTTGGTTGGTAAGTAGGTAGGTAGGTGAAACAGGTAGGTAGATAGGTAGGTGGATGTGTTGCTAGAGAGATGGAAGGAAGGAATGGTATGGCGCAGTTGATCGATAGGTAGGTATGTTGTTAGGTAGGATTGAATCAATACTATATGGTTGCTAGATAGATTCGTGCGTAGAGTAGGTAGGTGGGTAGGCAAGTCGGTGGATAGGTGGGTAGTAACGGAGGGAAGTAGGTTGGTAGGTAGGTAGGTAGGTTGAAAAAGAGGGAACTAGGTTGGTAGGTAGGAAGGTTGAGAACGAAGGAAGTCGTTTGGAAGGTAGGTAGGTCGAGACGGAGGGAAGTAGGTTGGTAGGTAGGTAGGTTGAGACGGAGGGAAGTAGGTTGGTAGGTAGGTAGGTAGTAACGGAGGGAAGTAGGTTGGTAGGTAGGTAGGTCGAGACGGAGGGAAGTAGGTAGGTAGGTTGAGAACGAAGGAAGTCGTTTGGAAGGTAGGTAGGAAGGAAGGAAGATCTTTCAATAGGTATGAAGGAACTTGGGTAGATGGGTGGGTAGGTAGATACGGTAGTAGGAATCTAGAATAGGTAGGTAGGAAGGGAAGAAGGCAGAGAGAGTGGAAGTAGGGAAGGTAGGGAAATAGGTAGGAAGGAAAGAAGAGAGGTAGGTAGGTTGGGTAGGTAGGAAGGAAGGCAGGAAGAAAGGTAGGTAGGTAGAGAGGGTAGGAAGAAAGGATGGAGGATGGACGGAAGGAAGAAATATGGGTTGGTAGGAAGGAAGGTAGGAAGTTAGGTAGGTAGGAAGGAAGGACAAAAAGGCATACAAGTAGGTAGGTAATTTGGTGGTTGGTCAGTAGTTAAAGAATGGCCAGGGAATGGGAATGGGAATGCCAGAAGAATGGTAGAAATAGCTGCAATAATACTTCCCATCCATAATATGTGTGGAGGTCGTTATTAGGGCCATAGTAGGTTAAACAAAGACACACTCGTATATATTGTATGGGGGGGGGGGAGGTGAGGAGGAGGGGGATATGTAAGGAAAGAAGGAAGGGAGGGATAAATACTGGAAAGAAGGAAGGAAGGGAGGCAGGGAGGTAGGGAGGTAGGGAGGGAGGGAAGGAAGGAAATAAATTAGGGAGGGAGGAAGGAAAAAATGGAGGGAGGGAGGGAGGCAGGGAAGGAAGGAAGGGGAGGGTTCGGGTTCGGACAAAGACTGGAAGGACGGAAAGGAGGGAAGGAATGGTGGGATAGGAATGAATAGATGCATGGGAGGACAGAGTGATAAATGAATGAATGATGTAAGGAAGAAAGGAGGATCAATGAATGCATGCTGGAAGGAAGGGAGGGGGAGACTGGGGGAACGGAGGGAATAATAAATTAATAATGGAAGGAAGGAAGAATGGGAGGGAATGATTAATGAATGAATGATGGACGGAAGGAAGAATGGGAGGGAATGATTAATGAATGAATGATGGAAGGCATGGAGGGGGGAGGAATGGAGGGACAGAGGGATGAATGACTGAATGATGGAAGGAAGGAGGAATGGGAGGGAGGGATTAATGAATCAATGATGGAAGAAAGGAAGTATGGGAGGGTGGGATTAAGGAATGAATGATGGAAAGAAGGTAGGGAGGGAGTAAATGAGTGAGCAAGAGAGGGAGGAAGGAAGGAAGTGAGGAATAAGTGAGTGAAGAAGGAGAAAGGAGGATAATTTCTGTAGGTAGGCTAAGTGAAGAAATGCTAGACCAACATTTCCAGTTTATCTACATATGTCATGGTAGGCCTAAAACTAGACCAGAGTAGCCTAGCCTGGGATCTAGATGTGTAAATATAGGTAGGGAGGAGAGATAGAAGGAAAGGAGGAAGGCATACAGAAGGAAGTGGGGAAGAGGGACAAGGTAAGATATGAATAAGGGAACGAAAGAGAGAAAGGGAATAAGAAGGGAAAGGAAAGAGTCTTAAAGGAGGAAACGGGGAAGGGGGACGAAGGAAGGACGGAATGAGGGAAGAGAAAACGAATGGGAGGAGGGAAAGTGGAAAGGGAAGGGAGTTGATGGGTAAGAGTCTCTCACTGTCTCTCACTTCACTCCCTCACCCCGTAATTTGCCGGAGGATAACAGGTTTTTCACAATACGTAGACGGTCTTAAAAAGAATAAAACAATAAAAAAATAAATGCTATAAAATGTATTATTGGGAGACACGCTAGCGGCTAGACCAACATTTCCAGTTCCTGTATAAACTATGTCTTGCTAGACGTAAATCTATACCAGTCTAGCCGAGCCTGGGAAGTAGATCCGTAGATAGGGAGGAAAGGTAAAAGGAAGGAAATGAGAACAATAAAGAGAAAATGGGGAATAAGAAAGGGAATAAAATAAAGTAAGGACGGAATGGAAAACAATAGAGTATGTAGAAAATAAGGAGAATGAAAACATGGGAAAGGCATATAACAGGGAGGAATGAAGGAAAAAGTGATGGAAAAGAAAGGAAGATGGATAAGAAGGGGGTAGGTTTAACCTATGGCCTATGTTCTATGACCCATGTGGAGTTTGCCACTCTGCAAGTGGCACCGAGGAGCGCACCGCCCTTCGTTGTTGTTTAAAAATTGGTGCAACAGACTGTTCGAAGGGGTGGAGCGGTCCCCTGTGAAGATGGGGTCGTCTGGCACTAGTAAAAAGTTTTGTCAGAAGTGGGATTCGAACCCACGCCCTCAGAGAGGACCAGAATGCCCAACCCCCTCTATCAGAAGGGAAGATTTACCTTGAGTCTGGCGCCTTAGACCACTCGGCCATCCTGACATACATGTTATTCGTACATTAAGAGAGGTAAAGATAGACCATAATTTCCAGTTTCTCTATATAATATTTCGAGGCATACTTATATACCAAAACAACCTACCCTGGGAAGCAGATGAGTAGATATAGTTATGGGAAAAGGGGGGTGGGGGATTTTTGTTCTCAATTTAACTCTTATCAAACTTTTAAATGGGCACCTCCAAGAGATAAATGTGTACATTTTTATGAAGTAAAAATATGCTGAAGGCAGGTTTCTTGTAAATCACGGCTCACTATCGCTCGCAGTGAATTAATCGACACCAACATGGCACGAAAGGTATCGATATTGAAAACAAAATAGGGGCGAAAGGTCTTAACATCGCCAAACTAATGCAGCGAATGTCATAACATCTCAAAACTAATTTTTGTTTTTATGTGGAAGAGGGAGACAAAAGGCAAAACTGCCTGTGACGAGTGCCTCCCCCAGAATTATAAGAGTGACAGGGCCAAAATCAAGGAACGTTCGAGCCAAAATATCTGGACACACGGAGTTTGAAGCAATGTAAGTCATAGTGTTAGGGAAAGATGGATTCAGGGAGAGAGTTCCAGAGCTCAGCTGTTGAATAGAAGAAAGATTGAGAATATAAGGAAAGGAGGGAGACGCACGGAAAATATGATAACGAAGAAGAAAGGGTGGAATTAGAGGGAAGAAGAAGTGGAAGGAGGGTATGGAGGATGAAAGAAAGGGAGGGAGGTTGGGGAGGATGAAAGGAAGGAGGAAATATTGAAGGAAGGAAGAAGTCAGAAGAAGGGTAAGAACCATGGGAGAAAGGGAGGGAAAATACAAGGGATGAGGGTGGTAGGAAGGAATAAGGGAGAATGTATCTATATGTATCAAAGTGAATAGTTAGACATTTTGGTAATTAACAATATCAATACCGGTGACTTTCTTTTCATTATATTCTGGCAACTATTAAACGATTTTATTCAGGTCAGGATGAACGTCTACCCATTGAAAGGTTGCAGACTATCTCAATTAATCCTTTTTGCTACCATATTTCTTTCATAAGCTTTAAAATCGTCTAAAGTTAGCTGACATCAAATATAAAACACGTCTCTGGTACTGGATGGGCTAACACATGGGAAAGAGAGGACTGCTGATCTAACACTTCTCTTCCATACATATGTCTAGATATGGCTGAATCAATACTATAGGGTAGCTGGGGAAAGTGATGTGTAGGTAGGTTGGTGGGTAGGTGAGATGGTAGGTAGGTAGGTGGGAAGGTAAGAAGGTAGGTAGGTTGGTAAGGAGGAAGATTTGTAGATAGGTAGGTAGGTAGGTGGGAAGCTAGGAAGGAAGGGAGGAAGGAAGAGGGAGGAAGAAAGGAAGGGAGAGGAGGAATGAGTAAGGAAAGGAAGGAAGGAGGTGAAGAAGGGAGGGGTGGAGTGAGTAGAGAAAGGAAGGGAGGGAGGGGCGAAATGAGTAAACTAAGGAAGGAAGGAGGGGAGGAGTGAGTAGAAAAAGGAAGGAAGGGAGGGAGGGAGGGGAGGAATGAGTAAAGGAAGGTGAGAAGATAGAAAAGGGCAAAGAAGGGAAGGGAAGAAAGCTAGAAAAAGGCAGAAAGGTAAAATGATAGGCAGGTAGGTAGGCAATAGGGCAGTCTGGCAGGTAGGCAGAAAAACAGGAAGTCAGGTAAAAAGAGAGGCCTGTAGGTAGGTAGGTAAAAGGGCAAAATGACAGGCAGGCAGGTAAGCAGAGAAGTAGGATAGGCAGAGAGGTAGATAGGAAGATAGCGGGGTAGGCAGAGATGTAGGTAAGCAATGAGATGGATAGGGAGAGAGGTGGATAGGTAGATTGGCAGAGAGTTATATACATGGAAAGATAGGTAGGTAGGCAGTAAGTAGATATGTAGGCAGAGAGGTAGGTAGGTAGACTGGTAGAAAGAGAGGTACCGGGTATGTAGGCAGATAGGTTGGTAGGCAGTGGGGTAGGTAGGTAAGTAAGAAGGTAGGAATAGAGGCAGAGAGGTAGGTAGGCAGAGAGATTGGTAGAGAGGTGGGCAGTGAGGTAGTAGGTAGGTAGGCAGAGAGGTTGGTAGGCAGAGAGGTTGGGTAGGCCAGAAAACAAGTTTGCTAGATAAATAGTCACGCCACACGATAATAAGGAGATAATTTCGGAGGGAAGGAGGAAGCAAGACATTTATGAAAGGGGGGAAGTAAGAGGGATGAAGGAAGGGAGAAAGGGAGACTGACAGAAAGGAAGGAATGAAATAGATGAAGGAATAAAAACAAGGATGAATAAGAGGAAGGAAGAAAGGAAGGAAGAAAGGAAGAAAGAAAGAAGACAGACAGACAGACAGACAGACAGACAGACAGACAGACAGACAGACAGACAGACAGACAGACAGACAGACAGACAGACAGACAGACAGGCAGGCAGGCAGGCAGGCAGGCAGGCAGGCAGGCATAAATGAGAGAAATGGAGGAAGAACGACAGACAAGAAAGAAGGAAATCAAGAAAAGATATACTGTAGATAGAAAGACAGGGGGCGAAAAGAGGAAAGCAGAAAAAGACAGACAGACAGGCAGTTCAGTTACTTATAATATGTGTTTGTTATCGTTTAGTTTCTCAGCTGATGGTAAATTGTCATGTCCCCAATAATTGCCACTTCTTCAAAATATAACTCAACTATATCACGAAGAAATTGGAGCGAATTATGCTGTTAACCCTTACAGTACCAACGACGTCTGTTTTATTTGATTCCAGCTACATATACACGATTTTATGAAGCTTCGGAAAGATATATGGTAGCTAAAAGGAGCAAGAGGGATAGTCTTTTAAGGGGAGATTTCCACTTGAGTTTTTTTTTTCTGGACCTCTTTCTCCCTCGTGTTTAGCCCCATTGCTTTTGAGATCTTAAGACGTTCGCCCTAGTAGTTTGGACATTTTAAGACATTTTGCCCTATTTTTGCAAATTTTAAGACCTTTCGTGCCATTAAAGTGTCGATTTTTTCCTGGCGAGCGATAGCGAGCCTGTAATTTAAGAGCAACCGGCCTCCGGCCGGGAAATTTTTCTACCGAAAAATGTACAAATTTATCTTAAAAGGGGGTCTAGGGGGTGTAATGTTAAGCTTGATGAAAACATAGGGAACCAACTAAATACCTCCCCTTAATTGATAGTCGCCCTTACTAAGCTGAATAAAATCGTCAAATAGTTACCAGACTATAATGGAAATGTCATCACCGGTATTGCATGGGTTAATGTCATCACCGGTATTGCATGGGTTAATGTCATCACCGGTATTGCATGGGTTAATGTCATCACCGGTATTGCATGGGTTAATGTCATCACCGGTATTGCATGGGTTAATGTCATCACGTATTGCATGGGTTAATGTCATCACCGGTATTGCATGGGTTAATGTCATCACCGGTATTGCATGGGTTAATGTCATCACGGTATTGCATGGGTTAATGTCATCACCGGTATTGCATGGGTTAATGTCATCACCGGTATTGCATGGGTTAATGTCATCACCGGTATTGCATGGGTTAATTATAAAACAACCTGGTCTTAAGGGAGCCCACCTCGCTTGTTTCATCTTTCTCTCCCTCTCTCTTTGGCTTGTATCCATTCGGCCCCATTCAGTCTACTGTTTTAAGACGTTTACCCCATCCACGTGTACATTATTTCCTGGCGAGCGGTAGCGAGCCAGCATATATATTTTTTTGTTTTGACAGCAAGCTAAATTTGTAAATTTTTCGGTAGAAAAATTTCTCCGGCGAAGCCGGATTTCTCCATACAATGCTGGCTCGCTATCGCTCGCCAGGAAGAAATCAACACCTGGATGGGGATGAACGTCTTAAAACAGTTGGCTGAATGAGGCCGAATGGATACAAGCCAGGGAAAAAAAGCAAGATAAAAAAAAAATCGGTGACCCTTAATAGAATGCAGAAATCTAATAGTTTCCCATCTTTCTAATTTGTACGGGTTTATATTTTTGCGGCAGATGAAAACATGTCGACTATAGGTAGATAGGGAAATGTTATGTTAGGTCAATATTTAGGCAGGGTACAACACAGAAAACAAAGAAAAAAACAAAAATAAACACACACACATGCACACTAGCCATTACAGAGACACCCTACATTTATCTGCCTCCAAAACACACACACATGCACACACACACGCACACTAGCCATTACAGAGACACCCTACATTTATCTGCCTCCAACACACACACACACACACACTAGTTATTAGAGACACCCTACATTTATCTGGCTCCAACACACACACACTCACACACACGCACACACGCACACACGCACACACACACACACACACACACATACTGCACCAACATCCCTCATTCACATATCTGTCCGGTGTAAGCTTAAGGGGAAGGTAGTATTTTTTTCTGGACCCCCTTCTCCCTCATGTTTAGCATACTAGTTCCGAGATATTAAGATGTTAGTTTCATTAGTTTGGCGATTTTGAGACTTTTCGCCCCATTCCTTTGTCAATATTAAGACCTTTCGTGCCAATTAGGTGTCTACTTTTTCCTGGCGAGCGATAGGGAGCCTATAATTATAGAAGGTAACCGGCCTTCGGCCAGGAAATTTTTCTACCGAAAAATGTACACACTTATCTTGAAAGGGGGTATATTAGGTAATTTGTATAGCTTAATGGAGGTCTAGCGAGGAAACTCAAAAATAAATTAGTAAATAAAAACATGGACCAAACAAGCACTACCCCGTTAAAGCCTTCTATTGTTCCGGCATAAGCCCATTAGGCGGCAGTTTGTTCCATTCGTACCCCACCCTTTCACTAAACCAGGGCTCTAAACCCATTGCAGTATATCAGGATACATTCTCTCTTTTTGTTCTGGCTATGTGTAGACGATTTTATAAAGGTTAGAAGGGGATGGTCGAAATTGAGTTTACCCCTTATAAAAATTGCTGTATAAAATCGTCTAATGTTAGCAAAAATCGAATAAAAAAGGACGCCATAATATTTACCCCTTAAGCACGATGACGTCATTTTACCATTTATTATGGCTAAAGCTAGACGATGGTATGCATTTTAAGAAGGACCTGTGTTATTCAGAGGGTTTTATGAGATCGTACTTACCCAATTGAGGCCTAGAGGTAAATTATAAGCTAAAACAAATTGTCTAATGGTAAGCAAAATGAGATAGGTTAACTACAGTATATAGTGCATATTCCATGTATTTGTCCTTTTACTTACTAATATATCAGGTAAGGTATATTATAATTATTTCTATACGATGACGCCAATTGGGTGTCTATGATTGATAGCATTAGACCATTATTAGTTTGTGTAGCGCATGATTAGATTAATGTCCAGTATTCGATAAATGGATATTAATCGTAGGCATGTGTTATACTTATAACTGCCTTGATGGTGTAATGGTTAGTGTTTAAAATCTGTATGTGGTAATCCAGGTTCGAATCCCGGTTTGCTTTCATTCATTTCTTTGAGAGTCATTGGGTAGGCCAAACTAACCAGTACTTGCATACTGTACATATTTTATCTCCTATGTTAGGCTCTAGGTTCAGGTGAGGTACGGTATATTCTACATGATTGTAATACAGACGCCAACTTGTTTAGGCATTTATATATACTGTATGTTGGTCTATAGCCTATATACTGTATGTTGGTCTATAGCCTATATACTGTATGTTGGTCTATAGCCAATATACTGTATGTTGGTCTATAGCCAATATACTGTATGTTGGTCTACAGCCTATATACTGTATGTTGGTCTATAGCCTATATACTGTATGTTGGTCTATAGCCAATATACTGTATGTTGGTCTATAGCCTATATACTGTATGTTGGTCTATAGCCTATGTACTGTATGTTGGTCTATAGCCTATATACTGTATGTTGGTCTATAGCCAATATACTGTATGTTGGTCTACAGCCTATATACTGTATGTTGGTCTATAGCCTATATACTGTATGTTGGTCTACAGCCTATATACTGTATGTTGGTCTATAGCCTATGTACTGTATGTTGGTCTATAGCCTATATACTGTATGTTGGTCTATAGCCTATATACTGTATGTTGGTCTATAGCCTATATACTGTATGTTGGTCTATAGCCTATATACTGTATTTTGGTCTATAGCCTATATACTGTATGTTGGTCTATAGCCTATATACTGTATGTTGGTCTATAGCCTATATACTGTATGTTGGTCTATAGCCTATATACTGTATGTTGGTCTATAGCCTATATACTGTATGTTGGTCTATAGCCTATATACTGTATGTTGGTCTATAGCCTATATACTGTATGTTGGTCTATAGCCTATATACTGTATGTTGGTGTATAGCCTATATACTGTATGTTGGTCTATAGCCTATATACTGTATGTTGGTCTATAGCCTATATACTGTATGTTGGTCTATAGCCTATATACTGTATGTTGGTCTATAGCCTATATACTGTATGTTGGTCTATAGCCTATATACTGTATGTTGGTCTATAGCCTATATACTGTATGTTGGTCTATAGCCTATATACTGTATGTTGGTCTATAGCCTATAGGAGAAGTTTTAATCTTCAGGTGACGGTAAATGAAGTCCCTTACCAACTGATTTATCCAAACTTAAGGGAACGTATGAAACTACTCTCTCTCTCTCTCTCTGTCTTTCTGCCTAATAGTAACGACAAGTCTTCGTAATTAACAAAATATTTTGCTACAAAATTAAGATAGGGACTATTGACCGTCACTTGGACACAGTATACTTTACATGAGCTAAAAAATTAAGCAAGATATGCTGTAAGAACAGCCTTAAGGGGAGGTATTTACTTTGATCCCTAGACCTCCATCAAACTTAAAATTACACCCCCTAGACCCCCTTTCAAGATAAATTTGTACATTTTTCGGTAGAAAAATTTCCCGGCCGAAGGCCGGTTCCTCTTAAATTACAGGCTCTCTATCGCTCGCCAGGAAAATATCGACACCTAAATGGCACGAAAGTTCTTAAAATTGACAGAAATGGGGCGAAAGTTCTTAAAATCGTCAAACTAAAGGGGGCGAGCGTCTTAAAGTCTAAAAAGCAATGGGGCTAAACATGAGAGAGAAAGGGGTCCAGAACAAAATTCCTCGAGTGGAAATTTCCCCTTAATAGGTGCGTTCCTTTCTATACCATGTGTGTGTGTGCGCGCGTGTATATATATGTATGTATGTATATATATATATATATATATATATATATATATATATATTTACGTTCCAGGTTAGCTAACTAAGTAAAGATATATATAAATAATTTTATGAATTACGGTACCTCAATGTATCTCAATATGATTTGATCAAATGTAATTATCTAATACTGTTAAAATTTAAGCCATGTATGCAAACTTTCATATTAGTTATCAAGATTATCATTATATATTTCACATTTCTATTTTCTTGTTCTACATATATATAAAGGTCTTCCATAGCCACTTTGCTTGTTGTGACTTAATTGAGGGGGAGAGGTAATGCCTAGGCTAAATATAATCAAGTATTAGCCAGAATAATATTAAAGGAGCTGCAATCATACCGAGTTCTGACTCCCCCTCCCCTCCCCCCTGTCCCTCCTCATCTCCCCAACACACACACACACACACACACAGTCTTCGTGCTTAAAGTAGATAATCGGTTAATAATTGCAGGATGAATTAATTCCTTATACACTTACTAAAAACAAAATAATAAACAAAATATATATATACCGGTATAAAAATAAATTAAATCAATCCATACATCTTACTTTAACAAACTTCTTACCATAACGAACATCACATCAGTGAGTTTGTTGTTTACGTGTGTGCTGTTAGGAACTTCACACACATACACCGTTGGCTAACCTTCAGATCTCTCCTACCAAGGTCTCCCATGTCATCCTCTCAACACTAACGTATATTGCTAGTTGTAGAGGTGTTTCGTTGCTTTACTTTGAATTCTTACGAATTGTTTAATTTGTATTCCTTACGGATATCACATGGAAATGTTATTATTATTGTCCAGATTCCTGTACATTATTTCTCTCTCTCCATATATATATACTGTATATATATATATATATATATATATATATATATATATATATATATATATATATATATATATATATATGTGTGTGTGTGTTTGAGTATGTGAGTGTGTGTGCGTGCGTGTGCGTGTGAATCATAGTTACTTAATGCACAAATTAGTATTTTTAATAGAAGTCGTAATGATAATACATTTTTGGTATTAATATATCTATCTATTTATCATCCACTACCCATCACTTCTTCCCCCATGCTAAGCAGAAGCCTTTCGTGGGGATTCTGGTCCTCCTGCCCTCTTCGGAAGTAGAGGCTATAGGTAACATGAAGCTATATATTCTACCTCCATGATAAGTAATGACTGTGTGGGAAAATGTTTGTGTGATGCCAAACATCAGTGGTGCCGGTTGAGGGCCACGGCAGACAATGGTTTATTATTGTTCTGGTTGGGGGTTGAGGGCACACACTGACTTCCAAACTCCTACTTTAGCTTGACAGGACAACTCGAACAGTACATAATTTCCACCAGTACATTATATATCCACTGGTATGATTAGGACAGGTTAGGGGTATGATTTTTAAGTGGCATTGGTTTAGTTGGGCTTGGTTAACTGGTAGCCTACTGGTTTAGGTGACCATTTATTATTATTATTATTGTATTAATTTCTTATTTATTTATTTATGTATTTATTGTATTAATGTATTATATATTTTGTTTTACCTGGTTGATTGTGTACCCTGGTTGATTCGGCACTGTACTAGAATAGACTTGATATAGCCTTGGTTTAGCTGGCACTATGGTCTGTCCATTATAATTCACTGTCTCTCACTTCACACACTCCCCCGTATTTACCGGAGGATAACAGGTTTTTCACAATACGTAGACTGAGGTCTTTAAAAAAAAAAAAAAAAAAAAAAAATAGGCCAGGAATTAGAAGTCTTACCCCTTGTAACGCAGGAAGGGCAGGAGCAAATGATCTATATTTTCCATACCTATTTATCGCTCTCTCTTCCAAATGGTAGATGTAACAGCTTGCGAGTTTCGTGCTATAAGGCAGTTGGAGCTGTAGACATCAATATTTAGCAGGATTGCCAGGTAAAAGACTGTTGTAGTACATCTATTAATACACAAAACCCAGTTCATAATTCTTTGTATCCACCACTAACCTACTTTATTAATGCATTCCTATTTAATGGCGATATTTACGGTTCCAACTTCCTTGTTCCTTGTAACCTGAAACTCGCAAGTGTTGACTAAGTGGCGTCCAATGTGAGTTATGACAGGTTGTGGTTGGAATGTCTGGCCTACAGTGAACCTGCAGGTATAGTTGGTTGGTACTGGTTCACTCAGCCACGGTTGGGTTACCAATGATTTATTATTGTTTGGGTTAAAGGGGTGTCTTGGACCCCCTTCACCCTCATGTTCAGCCCCATTAGTTGTCATTGTTAAAGACGCTCGTTCCATTGGTTTGGCGATTTTAAGACCTTTCATCTCATTTCTTTGTCAAGTTTTAAGACCTTTTGTGCAATATAAGTGTCGATTTCTTACTGGCGAGCAACCGTTTACACTTCACGAGGAATCTGCCTTCGGCCGGGTCTTGGGGGTATTAATTTAAGCTTGATAGAAGCCTAGGGTATAATATTATACAGTACAGTATATATATATGTATATAGCGACAGGGATGTCTTCAAAATGATCTCGATCACTTGCACGAGTGGTCCATAATTTGGCAGATGAGTTTCAATGTAGACAAATGTAAGGTATTAAGGATTGGAAATCGTAATTTAGATGCTAAATACAACCTAGACAATGTAGAATTGGATAACTCAAGAGTGTGAGAAGGATCTGGGGGTGCTCGTTAGTAATGATCTGAAACCCAGAAAACAGTGTATAAGTGTTAGGAACAGGGCAAATAGAATTCTAGGATTCATATCTAGGAGTGTTAGCAACAGGACTGCTGAAGTTTTCTTAAAACTATACTTAGCTCTAGTAAGACCCCATTTAGAATATGCTGTTCAATTTTGGTGCCCTTATTA
Organism: Paralithodes platypus; assembly: GCA_032716605.1. Taxonomy (NCBI): domain Eukaryota; kingdom Metazoa; phylum Arthropoda; class Malacostraca; order Decapoda; family Lithodidae; genus Paralithodes; species Paralithodes platypus. Next base: position 17,659,777 of record CM064576.1, on the reverse strand, counting down.
TAGAATGGATATCGACCCTTTAGAGGCAGTCCAAAGAAGAATTACTAAAAAGATACATAATATTAGAAATTTATCGTATGAGGAGAGGTTGAAAGTCTTAGGCTTGCACTCACTAGAGAGACGAAGATGTAGGGGAGACATGATAGAGGTATTTAAATGGATAATAGGTTTAAATAAGGGCGATATAGATGAGGAATTAAAGCTAAAGAACAGCCACATAACCCGCTCAAATTGTTTCGAAGTTAGATAAGTTTAGATTTAGGAAAGATATAGGAAAGCACTGGTTTGGTAATAGAGCTGTTAACATGTGGAATGCACTGCCCAGAACAGTAACTAGCTCAGAAACAGTTGAAAGCTTTAAGCATAAGTTGGATTCCCATATGGGTGATATGGCCTGGGTGTGAATGGGAGCTGCTTCATGTGGGCCGCATGGCCATGTGCAGTTTCCCGCGATCTTATGACCTTATGTTTTTATGTAATTGGGGTTGGGTGTGACAGGGATCTGCCTTGTGTGGGCCGATCGGCTTTTTGCAGACTCCCATTTTTTTATGTTCTTATGTTCTTATATACTGTATATATATATATATATATATATATATATATATATATATATATATATATATATATATATATATATATATATATATATATATACCGGTATATATAACAGCAGGAAAAATAGGGACAGTACTCCAAACAAGGCCATCTTTATTAACAAATTTTCGGCTATCAACAAGCAGCCATCTTCAGGTATACATCTTGATCCTAAAAATCACAGAGCAGACAACTATAAGAAAGACATAAACACGTGGATCTTTTAACAAAGTTAGATTTTTTTTTTTTTTTTTTTTTTTTAAATAACTCGCTTGATAAAAATAAGCAGAACCGGTACCGGTACGTAAGACAAATACTTGAAAATATCTAATGTCTAAAATAATCGTTTGACATAAGAAATAGTAGAATATAATTATATACCGGTATATATATATATATATATATATATATATATATATATATATATATATATATATATATATGTGTGTGTGTGTGTGTGTGTGTGTGTGTGTGTGTGTATAGCATGAAACCATAATACAGTATGTAGCATCCATCAACTTACGACTTTTATTCTGATTATTCAGTTGTGTTGTAATCTGGCAACATCCTGACGATATTATTCAGCTTAGGAAGATACTCTAGGTATCATAGAGCTAAATGCTAGATCAACTAACTCTCTACCTCTGACATTCTCTTCCCAAAGTGACTAATCTCGTCAGAAGGTAAGGTAAATATATCACGCACCTACGTCATCTGATTGAAAGGGTTAACTAAGGTATCTTCAGTTATCCAAGCCAAAGACCTTGATGTAAATGAGTTCTTCAAGGGGACAGTGGTTATTTTTTTTTTGAGGGGGTCTATTTATTTATGTATTCATTTATTGTTTAGTTTCCTCCCGTAGACTTCCATCAAACTTTAAAAAAAAAAAATCCATTAGATCCCCCTTCGAGATAATTTTGTACATTTTTCAGGAAAAAAATTTCACGGCCGATGGCCGGTTCCTCCACAATTACAGGCTCGCTATCGCTCGCCAGGAATAATATCGACACCTAAATGGCACGAAAGGTCTTATTTTTTACAAAGAAATGGGGCGAAAGGTCTTAAAATCGACAAACTAATGAGGCAAACGTTTTAAAATCTCAAAACTAATGGGGATAAGCATGAGGAAGAAAGGGGACCAGCAACACGGCCCATATCCCCTTTAATCTTGTGTAACAGTTCTCGTCGACGCACCTTCCAAATAGTTGCATTCATATTCTTCGTTCAGGTGGGTCAGAGGAGCACATTCTTTCCAAAACGAGAGTGAGAGAGAGAGAGAACCTCATAAGAAAATATAATCTTAAATAAAAGGAGCGAGCAAGGAGAAAAGAAGATAATATGGACAATAAGCGAAAGAGTGTGAGAGTGAGTGTGTGAGTGAGCGTGAGAGGGAGAGAGCTGGAGAGTGTGTGTGAGAGTGTGTGTGAGAGTGAGAGAAGAAGACAAATTAACAAAATAAACCTTATCTTCGAGTGTCGTGAGAGGGAGTGAGAAGGAGAGTGAGGGAGAGCGTAAATGAGAGTGTGTGGGAGAGTGAGAGAATAATAATAAAATAAATAACAAAATAAAACCTTTGAGTGTGTACAGGTGTAGATAGACATTGACATATGGCCGGAGAGTTGGTCAAATAGGGCTGAAGACGTCATAGGGCCAAGGCAGGTATTACACCCTGTAATTATACTAAACTATTTTATTTAAGGGGGTCTCCTGTTTTTTTTTATCTTGCTCTCCCTCTCTCTTTGGCTTTTGTATCCATTCGGCCCCATTCAGCCTATTGTTTTAAGACGTTTACCCCCATCCACGTGTCAATATTTTCCTGGCGAGCAGTAGCGAGCCAGCATATACTGTATATATTTTTGTTTTGACAGCAAGCTCAATTTGTAAAAATTTCGATAGAAAAGTTCTCCATACAATGCTGGCTTGCTATCACTCGCCAGGAAAAATCGACACCTGGATGGGGATAAACGTCTTAAAACAGTTGGCTGAATGAGGCCGACTAGATACAAGCCAGGGACAGAGAGAAAAGGAGAGAAAAATAGAAAAGCCGGTGACCCACCTTAATCAAATAGGGCAGAAGACGTCATAGGGCCAAGGCAGGTATTACACCCTGTTATTACTAAGCTATTTTATTACTTTTTGTTTTCTTGCCCACACCAGACGATTCTATATAGCTTGGGATGAACTTCAAGATATCGAACGGTAAATTTATATTGTAATTAATATTTCGACATAGATAAAACCCTTCTAAAATGAATAAATTCGTATAGTAACAGCCAGAATAAAATTACCGAAAGCGTCATGGGTTCTCGAGTGTTAATGAGCGAGTTATTTGTTCATTATATTATTGTATTTGTACACGTATTTAACAGCTGCTAGCCTGTATACATAATTAATTTTCAAAGGACAGAAATAAAGAGCCATATTCATAAATCGTTACCACAGTAAAACAAAAATTGGTCTATGGACGAAAGAGGTATACAATTGTTATTTTTAGAAACTGCTGGTGCTGTCAATTTGGTTATAAGTAAACACAGTCGCTCATAAATTATTAAGGGGAGATGGGTAGCTTTATTTGCTCATTTATGTAGCCTATATGTTAATTATTTTATTAGTTTCCTCCCTAGACATCCATCAAACTTAAAAAACACCCGCCCAAGACCTCCTTCAAGATAAATTTGTAAATTTTTCGATATAAAAATTTGTTACAGGCTCGCTATCGCTCGCCAGGACAAAATCGACAGCCAAATTACACGAAAAGTCTTAATATTGACAAAGAAATGTACGAAATGTCTTAAAATCGCCAAACTAATGGGCAAAACTTCATACAATCTTAAAACTAATGGGGCTAAATGTGAGGGAGAAGGGAGACCAGAAAAACGACCCATCTCCCCTTTAACTGTGAAAATATCAACCACCGTCCTCAAACATTTACTATGAATATATAACTGTAAATGACCAACTAATATAACTTTCTAAAAACTATGTACAGTCGCGCTAATAAGTCATGTCCCAGCTGTTATTACGTTTGGCTTGCTCTGTGCTGTATTAATGTCTGTCAGATGTTGAATAGGGTGGGTAAGTGTAGGAACATGTTTGTATATTTCACTCGATATGAAGAAATGAAGCTTAGATATTGCAGATACCAAATATTGATCGAAACATCACGTATTAGCGCGACTGTACATTGATAAAACAGAATTCGTGAGTACCAGTACACCAGTCAACATACATATATAGCTATAACACAATAAATTATATTCATGTATTTAGGAAGACCTAGTTGAGTGTGATTATGTGCTTTGTTTTTGTTTTGTGTTGTTCCTGTTCGGGCTCTGTCTCTAGTCGGCCACCCCCAATTATATACTGTATATATATATATATATATATATATATATATATATATATATATATATATATATATATATATATATATATATATATATATATATATATATATAAAAAAAATAAAACAAAAAAAGAGAGAGAGAAGGGTATGTGGCAGAGTATATAGATAGATAGATAGATAGATAGATAGGCTATAGCTATTTGGTACCAGTAGTATATAGCCATTAGAAACCCAAATGTGCAGCCTTGGCCTTATACTATTGCTTGTGAAATCCTGTGTTTGAGCTTTAATCCCTTCCGTACCGGCGACAGACGTCTTTTTAACTTTACTCCGGCTACTATGAGATAATTTTATCCAGTAATTAACAGGCTTCGAACTAGCTTCTTTAATCCTATTAGTACCACAGAACTTTCTTCAACTGCATAAAATCGTCTAATTATAGCTACAATAAAATTCAAAAGACGTCGCCAGTACAGAATGGGTTAATATATAGATAGACCCATGTACAGTCGGCCAAATAAGTGATGCCGCGGCTCCAAGTATATTTCGATCAATAACTAGTATCAGCACTAGCTAAGCATTAATTCATCGTTTCGAGTGAGATACACAAGCATGTTCCTAAATTTTCACGCCTCATTCAACATCTGACAGATATTAATACAGCATACAACGAACAAAACGTAATGCCAGCGGGGACAAGACTTATTTGGCCAACCGTACCGGTAACTAAAATACTACAAATACAAGCGGTAACATTGACCTCTATTGGCGGCTGTACAGTATATGTTCAATAAACCGGAAAGCCCGGTACGAATGTCTTTTAAGGGGGTAGTACTCGCTTTTTTCTGGACCCCCTTCTCCCTCATATTTAGCATATTAGTGTTTAAGGTTTTAAGACGTTCATTCTGTTAGTTTGATGATTTTGAGACCTTTCGCCTAATTTTGTTGTCAATGTGAAGACCTTTCGTGCCCTTTGGGTCACGATTTTTTCCTGGCGAACGATAGCGAGCCTAATTTTAGAAGGAACATAATTAATTTTCAAAGGACAGAAATAAAGAGCCATATTCATAAAACGTTACCACAGTAAAAAAAAAAATAAAAGGTCTGTGAAGGAAAGAGGTAGGCTATACATTTATTATCTACAAAAAATGCGGGTCCTGTTAATTTAGTTATAAGTAAACATAGTCGCTCATAAATTATTAAGGGGAGATGGGTCGATTTTATTTGTTAATTTATGTATCTGTTTATTATTTTATTAGTTTCTTCCATAGACCTCCATCAAGATTAAATAAACACCCGCCCAAGACCCTCCTTCAAGATAAATTTGTACATTTTTTGATAGAAAAATGTCCGGGCCGAAGGTCGGTTCTCTTAAAATACAGGCTCGCTATCGCTCGACAGGAAAAATATCGACAGTTAAATTACACGAAAAGTCTTAATATTGACAAAGAAATGGTACGAAATGTCTTAAAATCGCCAAACTAATGGGCCAAACGTCATACAATCTTAAAACTAATGGGGCTAAACGTGAGGGAGAAGGGGGACCAGAAAAACGACCCATCTCCCCTTTAAGTGTGAAAATATCAACCACCGTCCTCAAACATTTACTATGAATATATAACTGTAAATGACCAACTAATATCACTTTCTAAAAACTATGTACAGTCGCGCTAATAAGTCATGGCCCTGCTGTTATTATGTTTGGCTTGCTCTGTGCTGTATTTATGTCTGTCTGATGTTGAATAGGGTGGGTAAGTGTTGGAACATGTTTGTATATTTCACTCAATATGAAGAAATGAAGCTTAGATGTTGCCGATACCAAATATTGATCAAAACATGCTTGGTGCCGAAACATCACATATTAGCGCGACTGTACATTGATAAAGCAGAATCCGTAAGTACCACCGGTACACCAGTCAACATGCATATATAGCTATAACAAAATTAAATATACTCATGTGTTTAGAACGACCTAGTTGAGTGTGATTTTGTGATTTGTTTGTGTTTTGTGTTGTCCATGTTCGGGCTCTGTCTCTAGTCGGCCACCTCCAATTGAAAAAAATAAAAAAAAATCAAATAAAAAAGGGGGGGGGGGTATGTGGCAGAGTATATAGATAGATAGGCAGGCTATAGCTATTTGGTACCAGTAGTATATAGCCATTAGAAACCCAAATGTGCAGCCTTGGCCTTATACTATTGCTTGTGAAATCCTGTTTGAGCTTTAATCCCTTCCGTACCGGCGACAGACGTATTTTTAACTTTACTCTGGCTACTATGAGATAATTTTATCCATTAATTCACAGGCTTCGAACTAGCTTATTTAATCCTATTAGTACCACAGAACTTTCTTCAACTGCATAAAATCGTCTAATTATAGCTACAATAAAATTCAAAAGACGTCGCCAGTACAGAATGGGTTAATATATAGATAGACCCATGTACAGTCGGCCAAATAAGTGATGTCGCGGCTCCAAGTATATTTCGATCAATAACTAGTATCAGCACTAGCTAAGCATTAATTCATCGTTTCGAGTGAGATATACAAACATGTTCCTATATGTACACGCCTCATTCAACATCTGACAGACATTAATACAGCATACAACGAACAAAACGTAATGCCAGCGGGGACAAGACTTATTTGGCCAACCGTACCGGTAACTAAAATACTACAAATACAAGCGGTAACATTGATCTCTATTGGCGGCTGTATATGTTCAATAAACCGGAAAGCACGGTACGAATGTCTTTTATTAAGGGGGTAGTACTCGCTTTTTTCTGGACCCCCTTCTCCCTCATATTTAGCATATTAGTTTTTAAGGTTTTAAGACGTTCATTCTGTTAGTTTGATGATTTTGAGACCTTTCGCCTAATTTTGTTGTCAATGTGAAGACCTTTCGTGCCCTTTGGGTGACGATTTTTTCCTGGCGAACGATAGCGCGCCTAATTTTAGAAGGAACCGGCCTTCGGCCAGGATATTTTTCTACCGAAAAATTTACAAATTTATCTTGAAGGAGTGTTTTTTTTTAAGCTTGATGGAGGTCTAGCGAGGAAAATAAAAAATGTATTCTATAAATAAATAGAACAAAAACCAAGCACTAGGGTACCCCCTTAAAGCTTGCTCGCTATTACGTCATAATCCGTGAGCTGACCCAATTCCTTTCAATGAATTGCTCTTTCCATTCACATAATGCATAGCCTACGTGAGTTGCAGTTGGGATGTGTGTACATGCTTAGATTGATATGCAGGATTCGAAATTGCATAATAAATCGTAGGCAGTGTCCACCATTCTTTAACTGCCTTCGTGGTGTAATGCATAAGGTTTTGATATTCGGTGTGAGCGTCCTGGGGTCGAATCCACGGACTGCCACATGTGTTTGTAATATTTCATTGATCGATTTTAGGAGTAGAGTTGGTTGGTGGATAGAACATAATAATGTATAAAGGTACCTTGTGATCTCGTACTGTATTCAATGTTTGTCTATATCTCCTTAATATTATAATGTGAGCAATAACGTAATGACCCTTATATATGAATACGGGTAGTTAGGTCCGTATCAAGTACCGTATGTATGTTATTGTAGGCTATTGTATTATATATTTAGTTAACCCTTTATTGTATTATATATTGTAGGCTATTGTATTATATATTTAGTTAACCCTTTATTGTATTACATATTTAGTTAACCCTTTAAATACCAGCGACATGTGTTATATTAAATTCTAGCTGTATTTAAACGATATTATGCAGCTTAGGAAGGATTTGTGGTAGGTAAAGAGTTGGTCGAGATAGTTAGAAGCCATATTTTTGGGTAGAGGTCCTTCCTAAGCTGAATATAATCGTCTAATAGTGGCTAGAATGTGATAAATAAAGACATTCCTGGTAGTGTACGTGTTAATAGTTATATACACATACATCTACAGTTACTTTATCTTTTAGTGGAGTCATAATAAGTTTGTCTATAAATACTCAAGCCTAGAAATACCACAACTTTGGAAAACTAAGCCTACATAATTATACAGTATATACATTTTGGCTCGAACGTCCCTTGATTTTGGCCCTGTCACTCTTTCAACTCTCTGGGGGAGGCACTCGAATACAGACAGTTTTGCCTTTTATCTCCCTCACTCACATGGAAAAAAAAAAAAAAAAATCTGATGGTAGAGACATGATAGTTTTGATTCATCGTGAGTCGTCTTGATCTCACCTGAAAACAGCTCAAGATGAACCGAAACTGTCGCGTCTCTAAAATGAAAGTACCCATTATTTTCTAAATCTTAAGACGTTCGCCCCATAAGTTAGGCAATTTTAAGACCTGTCACCCCATTTGTGTCAATTTGAGACCTTTCGTGCCTTTCGTGTCGATTACTTCCTACCGAGCGATAGCGAGCCATTAATAAAGGAGGAACAAGCCATTTTTCTACCGAAAAATGTACACATATGTATTGAAGGGTTGTTTTGGAGGTGTCTTTATAAGCTTGATGGAGGTCTAAAGAGCAAACTGAAAACAATAAGTAAATATAAAATATCCCCTTGAAGTTACTATTACCTTTTGTTATTCCTTTCGTATATATGAAGAAATAAAATAAAATTATATATTATATATATATATATATATATATATATATATATATATATATATATATATATATATATATATATATATAATTATATACTGTATATATACTGTATATATAATTACTGGTCTTATACGAGATATGTGAGGTTGGGGTGGGACTGTCCGGCCTATAGTGAATAGAGTATATTTGGTTGGTACTGGCTCAGTCTGGTTCAGTCAGCCACGGTTGGGCTACCACTGGTGTTTTCTTGTTTGAGTAAATGGGAGGGGGGGAGTTCTGTACTCTCTTCTCTCGTGTTTACTTTTAGCCACATTAGTTTTGTGTTTGTAAGACGTTCGCTTCATTTGTCTGGCAATTTTAAGACCTTTCGCCCCATTTGTATGGCGATTTAGGAGTGATTTCCCTACTGAAAAGTGCACAAATTTACAGAGGTGGGGGTGGGTTTTTTTGTTTTCAAGCTTGGTGGAGGTCTTTGGAGGAAAGTAAAACAAAACAAAAATAATATTAATAATAATAAGCAATCAATCAATCAACTAATAATGAGGTAAAACTGTACTAAAAATCCAGGTGGCGCTGGGGGTCTTATTCAAATGACTATCGTGTGTGATGCACCATTGAGGTGTTTTGATGGTTTTCGTGATTTAAGAGGTTTAATACAGTTCGCAACTATCTATGACACATAGTTGTGTAGTATATTTTTACTAGATTCATAATATGGTGGTTATATACTCGTTAATGCAGTGAATATATATTTATTAACATAATTTGATACATAAATATCAGCTTCCTGTACAAGAAATTTAGTTTCATCTAATGTGGTGTAATAGGCTGGGCGAAATTGTAATACTCATTGAAGTATTGTATTTACTTCTTTTTTAGTTACTAACAAATACGTGTTTCAGTAGAAATTGGCTGAACATACGGTATTATATTCTGTAGCTGTAGAATTTGGCAGGTTGAATGTCTGCGCCTGCGCACTATAGTTTCTTTCCTACAAAACAAGCTATCGTGCGCTTTTAACCCTCTCACATCCTGACGCGATTGTTGAGCCTATTAGGGATACTTTAAAGCCTTTGTTACCGTCAGGGGTATCTATAAACCTTTAGTTTGTGTACTTCAACCTCTGCAGTTGTCTTTGAGTTAGCTGTGGGCAGAAAACTAATTTTGGAGAGGTAATTATAACAGTGAGAATAATCTATTTCTTATTGCTAATCTGGCAACCTCTGCGTCCTATGGTCGTGAGATCAAATCTCACAGCTCAAATCAAATCGGGCAGCTAAATATATGTTACCGGCTATATTTCTTATTAGACCAGTGACAGGAAATCAATCAATGTGAATCAGAATGTCATAGAACACAGAGGCAGCAAATTACATACGTGGAGATGCAGGAAATTCGAAAAAGATGACAATTTTTTTTTACTACACTGCCTTTTCCACGGGCGACTGTTTAGGTCGTCAGCTGACCGCGGCGGGATATACGTACACAGTGTTGCCAAGGTCTTCTTTTGTTCGCACCATTGGGCTAGTTAGGATTCGTTCAGAAGCGTAGATTTGCGAGTTTCCATTTCAAACGATATTATATTCTTGATTTACAGTGTGATAGATAGATAGATAGATAGCCTCTGAAGTATTATCCTAACTAACTAACATTGAGGAAAGTTGAGCTGGGCTGGTTCTATATACTATTAAAGTTGTAGAGGTGTTGAGTAGCCTATAGCTAGGCTACATTGCATACAAACGTTCATCATGGCTTTCTGTTGGTTGTACTATATACATGTATGGTAGCCTATGTGGTGGTGACTGAATAGCCTAATTAAGTGATTGTTTGTGAGGGGGGATTGGGACATTGATGCAGATTTGATGAGTGCATGATTGTGATAATAATGTATGTGGTATTTCATTAATATTTAAATGATGGGACACGTAGGCCACTACTCATACAGTAGGCTATATGGGACTAGGCCTAGTTATATTTGGGGAACTCATAGTATCATGCATGCATGGCTGTTAAAGATAAACATATCAGAAAATGTGTGTGATAGGATTAAAATAGCTGAAATTGTCTGTTGTGCGGTATTAAGTGATTGGGCTACTTTTGGGCGAGTTTGGAGATGTGATGTGCGCTGGCAACCTTGGAATACACACACACACGCACGCACGACACAATCTATAACTGAACATTTTACCTTTATTAAGACTATAATCCACATTATATTAAGCTTTCCATCTGTGAGAAACTACCACCATTACTGCTAATGTGCACATAGATGCACAACTAATGTCAAATTTAACAAAGTAAGTTAAGTGGGGAAGAGATGTTTACTGTCCGAGAAGTTTCGTATAATGGCTATTATGGGTAGCGAACACTGGCATCAATTTATTATGCGTTTGCCAGATCTGAAACTAGTTTATAATTGTATAATCTAATATCCAGTAAAGTGGCTAATGACGATTATTTTATAAGTTTATCTCGAGTTTTTATACATATCATTTTAATTTTAGGACATGGATACCTATCTATTAAAATATTAACAGGACTATTTTTCGAATGACTGCCATGTGTTTTTGTGGGCCTAATCAAATATGTTTTATTAATCATAAATACTTTGTATATTGGACAATGTACTGAATAGAATGTTAGAGTAATATGTCTGTAACATTCATGACTATAGAAATCAAGTGATATTTTGATGACTGCGATTTTTAAAAATCAATTCACTCGATGGCAACAAATTTAGGTTGGTGAGAACCAGGATCCACACACAAGTTGTGTGTGGATCCTGGTGCGAACCAAAGGCGGGGAAAATAGCAGACGAATTTTTGATTTCCCCCCATTAGATAAATATAGATCTCCCCTTACAGATAACAGAGAACCTTACCTTGTGTGTAAACCATAGCCTACTCTATTAACTATAATTAAGCCATACATATTGACTACTAACCTCTTATAACCCAAGAACTAGAGCAATCGAACGGACATTTCTACCATCAATGTGTCAATCAGGAAATAGATGTGTACATTTGCAGCCCATTTGCTCCAGCCCTTTTTGAGTTACAATAGTAGATGTGAAAATGTACAGCCTATTTTTTCTAGCCCTTTTAGGGTTGCTAAAATATGTGTAAATTTAGTTTACAGCCCATTTTCTCTAACCCTTTTTGAGTTACAATAGTAGATGTGAAAATGTACAGCCTATTTTTTTCTAGCCCTTTTAGGGTTGCTAAAATATGTGTAAATTTAGTTTACAGCCCATTTTCTCTAACCCTTTTTGAGTTACAAGAGTAGATGTGGAAATTTACAACCCCATTTTCTGTAGCCCTTTTTGAGTTACAATAGTAGATGTGGACATTTACAGCCCATTTGTTCCTGCCCTTTTTGAGTAACAATATCATATAAATATGTTAGTGGTCAAGGTTTCCGGCCTAACTCTAGTGAATAGCCTTGAGTTACTCTACATTTCCTCATCGTGTAGCTAACCTAGAAACTGTTCATGTTATGAATTACTGTACCTTATGTGACCCCATTTCCGTTAACCTATCAAAGGCTGCGTGATGATAATATTCTGCTATGTGTGGTGTGGTGGCTGTACATTATCATGGTATATAATTATAGACAGATAAATGAATACTGTAGGTACAGTAGGTGGGCATCTACTTGAGCAAACATTTAGGTGTAGCTTATAGATACTTATACAGCAGGTGCGGTAGTTATAGTAGATAGTTTGAGTAGTAGAGGTTAATAGGTACGAGTACTTTAGAAGGTACCTGGTACCGTGGGTAACAAATACAGGGTGGCTACGGTAGTGATATTGCGTAGTATAAGGAAAAGGGTGTCCTGGTGTGTGTGTGTGTGTGTGCTTTGTGAACCACAGGCAACATTTCAGACATAACAGGCCAAGATAGTAGGTCTCACATATATGTATATATAGAGAGAGAGACAGAGAGAGAGGAAGGGAAGAGAAGAGGAGGGGAAAGCAGGTTTTTGGCTGGAGGGAGAGAGTGAAGGTCATGGGGGGGGGGGGGGTGTTGATGTGGAGGGGGGAGGCTCATGAAAGGGGATAGGGTAAGGGGTTTCAGCTGGAAGAGAGAGAGAGAAAGAGAAATGCGTAGAAGTGAACAATAGTGAGAATGACGACGGATTTGAAGCGTAAAATTAAAGGAGAAAAACATGGAGTAGAGAGGGATAGAGAGAGAGGAAGTATGTGTTGCGTGTGTGAGTGAAAAGTGCAAGTACCGTATGTGTGTGCTTGAGTGTGTGTTCATGTGTGCGTTTTATTGGAATACTTTGAAGGGAGAGAGTAAACAGAACACGAACGTAAGAACATCATTACTATTTACATGTTGAGCTCTCTCTCTCTCTCTCTCCCACACACACACACACACACACACACCACAGTATTATGATCTCTCTTTCTCTCTCTCTCTACACACACATAAACACACAGTACTATGATCAGGGACGCATAAACACATACAAGCACATTCACATATGGTACGGTACTCAAACGTTTCACTCAACACCAGTACCGGTACGCCTTAACCTTCAACATGCAGCTTAGTAAAGATTAATAGTATGTTGGTGCGTGCTTAACTTTGCAATCCTCAACATAAAGGATAATACAATAGGATGACAAATAGAAAAGGGAGACATTCTAACCCAAATAATGAAGTGGATTTATCGTCACTCAGATCTACTCGTGAACCACGTCGATTTTCCATAGGCTAGTATTACCCAAGGTCCATAGATACATCTATACATAGATGTATCTATGGACCTTGGTATTACCAAAAGCCTGTTCTTCTTTCGGTAAGTGTACAAAAGCGTAATGGCAAGTTTCATATTATGAGGAATACGTGCTTTCCATACTGCGTGTTTGACCAGCCCCTTTATATTGCTGGCAATATCTACAAATACCGTAGTCATTACTGATTTCCTTATAGTATACATTGAGTATAAACAAATATCTTGCCAATCTTGGTATTTAATGTAAAGCATGACCTTTCATGTGCGATTGTGCACTGTAAGACGTATGTTGGCTCAGTGTGAACCCCCAACCAGGAGAACGAACCTCCGAAATTTAAATATTTAACACAAATAAATATATATACCGGTATATACTGTATGTATATAAATGTATATATATTAGGCTAAACATATTAATTATTATGTTTTTTACACCAAATACAGATGCGATTCAGTTCGGGATAGCTTTCAGGCCACAATGTACGTCTCTTAAGAGTGTTTGTGTTCCGTTGCGAGGCTACTTTGGAAATATACTGTGGGTGGTGGTTAGATGATACGCCCGTGAGGCCATAATGGTGGCTTGGAATTTGGTGTGAAGGGAGAAAAGGGAGTGGGAATCGGGAGGGGGGAGGTGAAGCGAGTAGGTGGGGAGGGGGAGGTGGAGTGAGTGAACATCGGGAGGGGGAATGTGAAAGAGGTGGAAATGGGAGGAGGGAGTGGGTGGGAATCGGGAAGGGGGATGTGAAAGGGGAGGAGGAAGGTGTAGAGAGTGGGGAGGGGGAGACGGAGGAAATGGGAATCGGGAGAGTGGGAGATGGAGGGAATGGGAATTGGGAGGGAGGGGTTGGAGAGAGAAGGGAGACAAAAAACAGTGACGAAAGGAATAGAAAATAGAAGATAGAGAGGAAAGAAAACGGTGAAGTGAAAATAAGAGGTGGGAAAGAAAACGGTACAGGGGAGGGGGGGGGGGTTGTCGGTAGTTAGAGTGGTACTGTAGATGGGAAGGGAAATGACACGGTACACCGAGGGAGAAAATAATAGACGGTACAGGAGAGAATATGGCGGTGGGAGAATAAGAGGGACAGCAACGGTACATAGAGGGAGATGGATAAAATGGTAGACGGGGAAAGATTAGGAAAAGTTGGAATATGGTATGAAGAGTAAGCGAGGATGTAGAAAGGGGAGGAATAAGTGTTGTGCACGTAAATGGGGAGTGAGGGAGAGAAAAAACGGAATATGGTAGCATGGGAGAAGGGAAATTAAACAGCTATTTAAGGAAAAAGAATGACAATACACTATAAAAGATAGATAGAGAGAGAGAGCTAACAAGGTAAATAGGGATTGAGGGAGGGAAATATGGAATACGGGAACACGGATGAATATGAAACACGGTATGTTCTTATGTTCTTACGAGGGAGGGAACATAACAAGTAAGTGAAGGAAGAGAAGGAATGAAAATGGGCGATAGAGAGTAAAGGAAGGGAGATTAAATGGTAAATAGGGAGTGAGGAAGAGAATTGTAGAATGTGGTAACAAAAATATGGTAAAATTAAACAGAAGAGGAAGATGATAAACAATAGGAGGAAAGGGATAAGGTAAATAGGGAGTGATAGGGAAATATAGAATACGATAGTAAGAATAAGGTATGATTAAACAGAAGAGGAAGATTATAGGCGATGGCAAGAAGCAAGGAAGATGAAACGGTTAATAGGGAGTGATGGATAATTATGTGGTAACAAGTAAGGAGGGAATAAGAAGGAATAGGAAAGCAAAGATGAAGGGAAGAAGGCTAGAGTAATAGAAGGGAGTAGAGAAGGATGAAATAACGATAATAGGAGGAAACGCAGGAAATTAAGCGGTAAATAGGGAGTGAGGGAGGGAAATATGGAATCCGGTAGCAAGGAGAGAGAGAGAGAGGTGGTGGTGGCATGGGGTGGTGTGTGGGGGGGGGGGAAGGAGGGAAGAACCACTATGAAAGGAGGGGAATGTTATGAAATCTGAGGGGGAGAGGGGGGGGGGGGGGAGAGAGGTGATGTTTGCTTGGCACCAAACTTACATTATAAAGGCACATAATGAAACAGGGACTTGCCAACATGACTAAATAGTTATATAGTTACAATGGGTAAGAAATATTACATCCATGTGACAATTTAAGATGGGGGTGGTGAGATGGTGTAACAACAAGGATAAGAAGGTGGTGGCGGTAATACAGAAAACGTAAAATACTAATGAAAAGACTCTAATAAGAAACAGAAACAATAAGAGCGAAATTATTGGTGATGCAAAACGTGAAATTGAGAGAGAAAGAGAGAGAGATGGGGGGGGGGGGGCAAACAAGTGAGAGCGAGAGGAGGGGGAAGGGAGGTGGGGGTAAGCGGTTGAGGAAGAGCAAGATCGTGAAGGGAAAGAGAGGAGGGGGGGGAGGTAAGATAGTGCAATAATAACGAAAGAGGAAATAAATAGTCGAGTAAGAGTTATATGATGGAAGAGTACAAGGAGTAAAATTTAAAAAAGCGAAGAGGATTTTATGGTAGGAAGAGTTAAAAAAAAAAAATTTAGGGAGTGTGATATTAAATGATGCTGCGGAAAAGAATATGAAAATGTGAACAGAATGAGGGAGAATGACGAAGGAATACAAGTGAGCAGCGAGGCGAAGCGGGATGAGAGAGAGGGAGAGAGTAAATGTGAATGTAAAGGGAGGATAAAGAATGATGAATGAATTATTACCGGTAGTGAATAATTATAACGTAAAACAATACAAGTGAGCAGCGAGGCGAAACGGGATGAGGGAGAGAATAAATGTGAATGTAAAGGGAGGATAAAGAATGATGAATGAATTATTACCGGTAGTGAATATAACGTAAAACATGAGAGGCAGAGATAGAGAGAGAGGATGTGAACGTAAAGGGAAGAAAAAGAATGACGAATGAATTATATCGGTAGTGAATATAACGTAATAACAGAGAGAGAGAGAGAGGTAACATGAAGTAAGAGTGAGGTGGTAGTGGTGACAAAGAGGACTAGGGAGAGGGGGGGGGGGGGGGTAGGTAATGTGGGAGGGGGAAGGATGAAGAATGGAGGCGAGAGACCCTTCAGCAAAAAGAGATTGGAGTAGAGTATATTTCATGCAACCTACACTGTTAAAAAATCAATGGTATAATGTATGTATAGAAAATCATTGGGTATATCGAGTGATTTACCTGTCTATCCTTATGCTGGAAGGTTCTATTACTAACAATATATCTCTATAAGGGTAAACTATTTAGTATATAAACATTTAATTGTTCATACTTATTTTAGCTGTATAATAATTGTTGGAGTGTAATTATATTCATTTATACATTATGACATCACCGATTGTAGTCTAATTATCCTAACCTACTGTCTATCATTATGAAGAGTCTAGTAATAGAAGCCTCTTGTAACTCAGGGATGGCTGTAGCACAGGCTTTGAATATCGACATCAATTTACTGGATAATTCTTCCATAATGGGAGGCATATCGTATCTCGAGTGCTCAAATTCTTATCGTGTTGTGAGGGGTTGGGGGATTACGATTTCTAGACTCGTCACAATGAATCAACTTTAATCCAAACCACTCTAGCCCAGCCATATTGAGTAACATTATTACAAACATGAAACAAACAAACGTCGGGCCACATATGTGTGTATGTTGAAGGTCAATCGGGCGGAGATGGTGGTACCGTATGTCCGAATGGTCAGAAATTGGTTGTATAAAAAAACTGCGACTTTCCCGATGAATATTTTGTTACCATACCGTGATGGAGGTAGTTTCGTACGGTCACGCTCAAAAGTTGTGTTCTACCTTCACAACGCTCTCTCTCTCTCTCTCTCTCTCTCTATATATATATATATATATATATATATATATATATATATATATATATATATATATATATATATATATATATATATATATATATATATATATATATATATATATATTTCTTGCACTCGCTAGGAAAATGAAACTCGGAGCTGCAAGCTTTCGTCTGTTTTCCATAAGAACATAAGAAAATGAGTCTGCAGAAAGCCGATTGGCCCGAACAAGGCAGATCTCTCTCACACCTAACCCTAATTATAAGCCCACCTCACTAACACCATTAGGACTGACCTCACCGAAACGGTCAGAGGTCAGAAAACGGGGTCTGCAGAGCGGGCGCATTTCATTTGGGCGAAAATTTTGATTTGCTACTCTATCATTTGGGCGCCAGTTCACTATGTCATTTGGGCGACAACATATCAGTAATTCTGTGAAATGGTAACCATCATTTGGGCGAAATCAGAATAAGGCAACAACAGCGTACATGCTATAGAACTGCCTGTCAAGGATGGTTGATAATTTAGAGCAGTTTTAGCGAGTAGTGGTAGCCGTAGACACACACGGGTTAGAACCATAGGATCCAACACAAGGGCAAAGGGCGAGATGAAGAAACGAGGCTGAGGGTTCACATATGATTGTGCGAGACTAATCCCCTAGAGCAGTGGTTCTTAACCGGGGGTACATGTACCCCCAGGGGGTACGAAACATCGAAGCAGGGGGTACGAGACATGGAGTCAAATTCAATGCTGTATAGTACTTACATTAAAAAATAATAATAAATACAATAATAAATAATAAATATTACAAGTCATGAATAATTAACATTATTATAATTACAAGTACTGTATTTATATTTTTGAGGTAGTATTTACTTTAAAATCTTTACCGTTTTCTAACTCAAAACTATGATGCAATTTTATTTGTATGAGTGTTACCTCACTAATACCTACGGTTTGAGATTTAACGTGTTTCATACGTCGTCAGTTTTACTCGTATAATACTATTATACGTGTTCAGTTATATGACTGGCGCTGTTGCTTGGAAGTTGGACATTGGTCAGTTATGTTCTGGGCTTCGGAGGAACAGGTTTGTACTGTTGCAGAGGGGGTTTGTATGGTATATATATTGCAACCAAGTGGTGTTTCAAATCAATTATTAAAATTTAAATTATCGAGTCCCTTCTGCCCCATCCCCCCTGCTCTTCACTTCACTGGCCTAATCAGGGCTTGTACCAGCAGGCCAGTATAATAAATTCATCTTCATCATCGTCAATTATAATAAGTCATTTTAGACCGGGGGTACGGGAAAATATTATGGAAGCACAAGGGGTACAAGCAATTAAAAAGGTTAAGAACCACTGCCCTAGAGAAAGACGTTCATTCCTCGAGCAGGACCATGGAAGGCACCATCTCAGAAGCCAACAGAAATAAAACAATAATGAAAATACACTTAATAATATTCGATGGATTCTCATTAAGAGTTAATACAGTACTGAACAATAGTGATACTACACGGAGTTGTACAAGCAGAAAACCAGATGTAAACCCCGAATTAGGACTGATGACAGTGGAAAAACAATCATAAAAGCTATGACTGAGCATAACCATCAAAGTGATATTAATAAAATTGAAGCACAACAATTTACAGTGCAAGTTAAAAGATGCACAACGTCTGAAATAAGCGCCAAACTTGTAAAAGTTATTAGAAAAAAACTTGTGAATGATAGTGAAAGCCAACTTGACCAAAAGACCTGAGAAACGTTTCCCTTGCACTGTACAGAGAGCCCAAGAGTCGTCATGAAGTTCATGTGTATCTTTCCGCAAATGAAGTGAACACGAAAAATTATGAACATTTTGTTTCTTGTAAATGATGAGCAGAAAAGTATAGCCATAATTTTCACCTAGAATGTCTGGGAACCGGTATGAGTCTCGCCCAAGTGAAGTGTCGAGTACGTCAAAATGGAGCGTAACTTTTCGCCCAAATGAAGAGATAACTGGCGCCCAAATGATATGTATTTTTCGCTCAAATGAAGTGCTTAATCGCCCAAATTAAATGCTGCAGAGCGCCGATTGGCCCACACCTGACAGATCCCCCTCACAACCAACCCATCTCGTCCATATGCCTATCTAATTTTATCTTAAAGCCCCTATTTTTCTTGATCCCACTATAGCAATTGGTAGCCTATTCCACCTATCTACAACTCTGTTACCAAACCAATATTTGCCTATATCTTTTCTGAAACTAAATTAATCTAATTTTAAACCACTTGTTCGAGTTCTTTCGCTATCACTGAGCTTTAGTACATTTGTTATGTCCCCTTTATTAATCCCTCTAACCCACTTGAACACCTCTCTCATATCCCCTCTAACGAATGTAAGCCTAATTTCTTCAACCTTTCTTCATTCGGAAGATTTCTAATATTAGAACACCTTATGGCATATTGTCCTGAAATACAGACGAAAGCTTGCAGCTCCGTGATCATTTTCCTATCGAGTACAATAATTTTATTAATCACGTGTATTTGTGATTATATGTATATATATTATATATATATGTATATATATATATATGTATGTATATATATTACAGTATATATATATATATATATATATATTTAAACATTAGGCACAGCCTAAAGTTGCCTTACCTTTACTATAGGCCTACGGTACTCGATTGCATTTAACCTGGCTAAATCCCTAGCAATGGATTTCTCAATACCGTACTCGATGGAGAGAAAAAAAGTATGAAACTGCTGTCTCTACATTATATTAGTCAGGTTTTCACAATTCACACATATTTGGCTGTACATACTTTGTAATAGCCGAGTAAATCATATGAGAAGTAGTTTCTCGCCAGCTTAAACAAATATATAGTATAATGTTCTTTTCGACGTACAAGAATAATTATCAACACATAACTATGGTTGTATGTAGAAGACTTTAAAGTTTAGATTTTGATTTTGTGTTAATGATTTTTATATGGAAGGCAATATAGTATTTTCGAATTACGAGTGTAGTTAAGTTTACAGTAGTTTATTCATATGCTCAATTAACGGCTTCATCAACAAATTATTCTTGCAAGTCAATCATACTATATTTAAATTAATCACTGAGTGGGTGTTAAGTTTGTGAGGAAATGTAATACCGGTACATGTCATGATCTACTTATGTAGGTATTCCAGGTCTATATAAATGTAACTTCAATAGAGCGTACATTCACGATACCTATGCACAACTTATAATGTAGTCACGGTATATTAAAATAGCTGAGCACGATGTAAATAAAGAATCAAACCAATGGAAATCAGCAAACTTGTACCTATTCTAGATTACCCGGTAGGCCTACTCGTAATATGTGCCGTGTATAAATAACTGCAAGCTAGTAAGCATAGTGAACATCTCCCCATTGCTATAGGGCCTAGCTTAGCATAATATAGTCTATATTGCTCTTGCCTATTTCATACGGTATCTAACTATCTACTGTATAGGACTATGTATGTATTGTATATTATACAAACTTAAATTAAACAAAGACATTGAAACTAGCTTTTGCATTATGTGCGGGTACAAGTGGGCACATTAATTTGTAGCCACTAAATTGTTTTTAGTATGGTTGGAAAAATGGGATGCTTGAATTGGAAGTGTATTTTCTTATGTAGTCGTTAATGTGTAGCTTATGGACAATTATTGGGAGGATATCAGGGTTTTCACAATACGTAGACGGAGGTCTTTAAACAAATTATTGGTTTGATAACAAATTATTCTTTTAAGTTAATCGTACTCTTTTTACTTTCATACATAAAATCACCGACTGGATACAAATTTATGTGGCCAACTGTCCATTGAAGCTGGTGTGTGTGCGTGCGTGCGTGCGTTGCGAGTCAGCTGAGAAGCGACGTTGCCAAATGTACGAATTGGCCAAAGCCCTCGGGATAAATTATTTGTGGATGGATACCGTACCACTTGTTTAACTCGCTCAACTTTGAATAACAAATAATGCAGCCGTAATTTCCAATTATTAAAAACGATGTGTCTTTCTGTGTGTGTAGTTAAAATGGCGGTGTGGTGTACATTTCTCCTATATCTATTCAAAAGTATCAATACAGGTAAACATAGGTAACCGATATAAAGATTAAAGATAGGAGGGAGGTTGAGGTGAGACGGGGTAGTGGAATGGCATGAAATATGAATGCAGAGAGAGAGAGAGAGAGGGGGGGAGGGGGGGGGCATGAGGGAGTAACTTTTGACTCATTCATATCATTGCCACACCTTGCCTAACTTTACTTCTTTACACGAGTCTGCGTGTGTATGAACATATTTTAAAGTATTAACTCATTCATATAATGGCCATACCATATAGAGAATTCAAGTTTTCACCCGTATCAGTACTTTACCTTACCCAACTGTATATCCTGAGAGAGAGAGAGAGAGAGTTGCCACATCGTGCTAAACACAACTTCCTTAGCCTACACAAAAACCAGAACTTCAACTGCAACTGTGTCCATCTTTATTTCTCTACATCCATTTTCTAACCCCACAAACTCAACACCACTTACATTTTCACCCAAACCAAAGGTTTAATATCGTACTGTGATTTTGAGGGGTTGTGAAATCGGGTGACATCTGGCACCTTCACGAGTATCCGACACCAAAATTCTTTATTGGAAGCAAGCCGTCAACCAATTGGTTGACAGTATCAGTATCCTCCATTTTGAACACCTGGTAGGATTTTTGTTTTCCTAATGATGGATTATAAGTTAGTTCTATCTAACGAGTTATTAAGCGTTTCGTTAATGTCATGGGAAATTTCATGTCTTCAGTCGCGCCACATATTTAGTGTACACTAATGCTCTATAGGACATCCCTATCCTTTATTAATTTACATAGTACAATTAAATAAAAGTCCGTAACACACATGATCAAGCCTACATATCCAGGCTTTATATTTCGGCCATCAGTTGTAGAGGATAATGGTAGATTTTGAAGGCGGATAGAACTTTTGATCTTAACTGTATACTCCCCAGGGTTGAATAAAAGCACAATTTATTCTGGTCCATCACACAATTTAGAATAGATGAAGTGCCTGTATGAATTGTTAGAAATAATGTGTTTAGTAACAGGAGGCCCCCTCTTCTTCCCTATTTTAACCCTTTCAATCAGAGTACCCTCAATGTACGTAGGTTTTATTCTGACCACCTTCACACGATATTAGTAAACACTAGATATACCTGTATATTTAGATTGTGTTACCCTGAAGATGTCTTGAGAGAATAGACGAAAGCTTGGTGTTCCAATGTTTAATTTTTCCTGCGAGTTTTACTACAAAATTTGATGGCACGTATTTGTGATTTAGTCTCCATATATAGATATTTTTCAACAATTTTATCTGGGGGGTTCTTCCTAAGTAATGAATCCTTAGCATTCATAAGGTTGGCTATAAACCTTGAAGGAGTAAAGATTTTAGCTTACATCCTAAATGTACCACAAATATATTCTTATAAAATTATTACCAGACTCGAAGGCGATGCAAAATGGCGTCTATATTTGAAAATGGTACTAGCTCAGTAGTTGAGTTGCCAATACGGTTTTATACGGTACACCCAGAACATCAAAATATTTCCCTTTTCATCCATGTGATTTGCTTTCCTTTTTCTTTGTCCTTGGTTTTTATATATTTACTTACCTTGACTATATTAATAATGTTCGTTGATCGACATGCAACCATTTGAAAGTTGATAATTGCAACCTTAAATATAAAGCAATTTGAAATATTTATTTATATATACAAAATATATGGTTTGTCCATGCCCATAGATTATATATAATCCACGTTACCGTGTATATTAGTCAAAACTAATTATTGTTATGACAGGAGCAGGAAGTTATGATGTAGCGAAATGTCAAGTTAGTGGTGAAACCAGTTCTATCCAGACTGTTTCTTTTGAAGAATAGCAGACTGCAATTATATTTTTTATAATTATAATATATTCCGTCCTGTATGTTAAACCCTTTGAATACCAGCGACGTGTTAAATTTTATTCTAGTTATATTTAGACGATATTATGCAGCTTAGGTAGGATATGTGGTAGTAAGTGGTTAAGTGAGATAATTTGAAGTCTGTTCATTGCTGGAAGCCGTTTAAACTGAGTAAATTCGTCTAATAGTAGCCAAAGTAAAGTTAAAAGGACGTCACCGGTACTGTACGGGTTAAGTAATTAATTTGGCAACTGCCAATATATATATATATATAATATACTGTATATGCGGTATATTTGTTGTGTACATAATAGGCTATAGCTATAGTACACAAGATAATTTATGTACATTGTATTTAGCAATAAAAAATATACCTTACATACAGCGTAATGTGTACCGGTATATTAACTTTGGACTGGCTATAGCCTATATATAATAATCCCTTCCGTAAAATATTTAATGACATACACACCATAAAACATTATATATTGTGTTCTATTTTTCACCGGCCATATTAGCAAAGTAAACAGAAAATATTAGCTCTGGTTTAATCTATATGCATTATAAAGTCCACATAGGCTATTCAATATATATATTATATTTGTTTAGGCTATTTAAGTCAAGTTTGGCGGTAAAACTAAATAAAGCTGGATGGTAATGTAATGAGAGGCAATGTTTGTAATCCACCTGAGGATATCAAGGTTTTATTTCGCAGTTCTGTTTAGGATACTAGGAATTATTATACCTAGGGCATTAGCGACATGGCAGATAATTTAGATGTAATGCGGGGAAACTGTTATTCAGGTGGTAAATTAGACTTGGGTGATATGTTCGTTGATTCTCAGTAGTACATAAATTTTATTAGCTAAATAACTGCGCCGCCAAATTCCTTGTACCTGCGGTTCTGCGCAAGCGCCATCTTTATTGAACTAATCTTGGCGAACAAAGGAAGACACATAATCCTAAAAAACTATAAAATGTAGGTTATAACCTTAGGACTAGAACACATAGAATGGAATGCGATGCGAGCGTGTGCATGATGAGGATAGAGAGGGTGGGGTAAATGAAACAAGTTTATAATGAGAAGGCTTGAGCGGCAGACAGGCAGGCAGTTGGTCCGTAAACAGCTGATCTGGTTTCTTCCAAGGGAATGGCACCTCCCTCTTGCGAAGTCAGCCGCTGTTATCTGTTCCCGGGACACTCCACCACTTGCTGCGCTCGAGATTCATTTTTATTTGACACTAGGCCCTGGTTACCGGACAAATTTCTCACTCATTCCGCCACCGCACCAATATGGCGTCGCCCTGCTCCCTCACTCGATACAGACTGAGGGTGGAAGTCGTGTGACGTCAGGCGATCACTCCGCCACTGCACAAATAAACACATTCCTACCGAATTATTGATCGTGTGTGTTTCGAAGTATCCAAATACCAGTAATAATTTATTTTAATGTAGTTTCAATAATGAAATGGATATTGGAGTGTGATAATGTGACGCAATTCCCGATGGTACTACTTCGCATCGCGGAAGGAGACGGAAGGGGTCTGGTTAACTGGCTCAGCCGCTCTGAGAGACTGTTGGGAAAACAGTCATTCGGCTGCTATGAACGTGTTGAGACGTACCGGACCCTTCTCTACCCGCGGCTGGCAGCCCCACACACGGAACAAACAACTCTCACCCTTAGGACCGTAGCCCATACCGTCGAGTGTTGTCTGTGAAAGTTCAAGATGAGTACCGAAGTCCTGTTACCGCCGCCCCAAGTGAGTCTGTTGGATTCAAGGGGCGGGGTGGAGTGTGGGCCCCTTTCTGCACTATGTGGGCCCCATAGAGGAGTGCGGAGGCCTTCGGGCACCGCCGAGAGTGAGAGCGATACCCCACCTAGCAAGAAAAGCAAAAAGGCGCGGCGACGACGGAAGAAACCGCGACAACGTTGTGGGCGGAACGGACTTCACAACAAACCTGTGGCGCCCTTCAACACTACTCAGTTCCTGATGGCGGAGCACGACCAGCTGCAGGACACCGATATTGTCGCCAGGCCCCGCAGGCACCGTGACTCATCCCTCAGCCTAGATTCCGAGGAGCAATCCAATGAATTCTACTCCTCACCAGAAGACGAGGAGGAGTTCCTGACGAAGGAGTTCTGGATGGCTTATGAAGATGTACACGCCGAGAGACTGGACACCATGACGAAGGCCCAGCTGGTGCAGGAGTACTTAGCTCTAGAGGAAAAGGTGGATTTGCTGGAGCGACAACTGCGAGTGGTTAGGGCCCGTCATCGCTCCAGGGTTCCGCAACCTGAAGATGAAGAGGATGACCCCGTGGGGCCTGGTGAGGTGCGGGTGGACTCGGAGACCGCCCAGAAAATCACCATCTTCCAGTCTGAGATCAACAACTTGGAGCAGGAAAATAAGCGCCTGCGGGAGGAGAACTTCAACCTCCGCCGCTCATCTGTCACCAGGTCCTCTTCTTCCTCCTCCTCTTCCTCTTCGTCCTCCGGCTCCTCTTCCTCCTCCTCCAGTAGTGATTCCAGCAGTGACAGCGAGATGGAGGATGTGGAGGGGAGGAAGGTTGGGGGTACCGAGGTGACTGGTAGGGCCCTCATTACCCCTTCGTCACCCCACCACACTCCCCATAGATTCCCCCCTTTCTCCTCACCCCGCCCCTCCCCTCTCCACCACCTCAATCTCTCGCCCTTTCCCCTCTTCCCCCACCACCGCACCTCCAAACCCTCCCCTAGTCGCAGCCGTAGCACCCCCGTCTCTCCCGCCCCTCACCAAAGCACCCCGCGCATCCTCATCATTCCCTCGTACCGTAGCACCTCACGCTCCAACTCTCCCTCCCAGGCTTCCCCTGCACCCCACCGCTCTCCCTTTCGGAGCCGCCCCTCCTCTCCCAATCCCTCCCCCTCTCCGGCCCCTCACCCCTCCTCTTCCCCCGCCATTCCCCATCCCTCTGCCTCCCCTACCAGCCTCCACCCCTCTGCCTCCCCCTCCTCTTCGCTAACCCCCACCAATCCCCCCTCCACAGCCACAGAAATTGATGGAGAGGTGTCTAGTACCACAGCAGCGTAGGACTAGCTACAAGTACACGGACAACAACAAAGCATTCGACACACACGTTACTATACACGCACATACCAAAGTGATACTATTACACGCCCAGTGACAAACACACCTAGACCTACAGAGCAATAATCACACACGCACGCACACACACACTCAGGTGCCACAAAATCATGTACACCGTGAACCATGTCCACACCACATACGTACACACAAACACACTCTGATCTGTGATGCCAGACTTTACGTAGGTATAGTGTTCCCTAAAATACTTTTATCTCCCCGTGAAGAACAATGAGGTGTTCTACTGAAGTGGCAAGTGAACAAATGAACAGTGACACGAAAGACATGAGTGTTAGGAAGTTAGGGATTTTTTTTTTTTTTTTTTTTTTTTCTCAATCCGGGGGAATGTGTTCCAAACGCTTTTATGATCTCCCTCAAAGCTGTATTATATATATTTTCTTCGTCAAAATGTATGTTATACATTGTTACTACTCGCTATTTTTATGAATCGTGTTAAATGCGAGAAAGGTGATTTAGAATGATATTTTCAAGCTCTAGCCTAGTTTCCAGATGAGAGTCCGCCGTTTTTATTTTATCAATTAGGCCTAGTAGTGGGAACTATTTTAAACAGTTGATTGGTGCCGTTTTCCGTGCTAGCCAATAGTATTGCTGGGGATGATTCATAAGCGGTTTAATGTGGCAGATCAACATTTGGTCATAGCCTTAACTTTTCATATTTTATTTCGGTATCTACAAAATTATTACTGTGCATAATATATTATTTTGTCCTTTTCGGACTTAAAAAATAATATTTATCAACGTTTATTTGAATTTCGTTATAGGCCTAGGCAATAGCCTACATACCGTATATTTTTTGTAATTTTACTACTTGGATTATAGTTTTATTTGAATTTCATTAGCCTATATCCAATACATATATTTTTTTTTTAATTTTACTAATTTGATTATTGTGAACCAAACCTACGGTAACATTAAATGTCCATCTACACGGCTGGCTATGCATTCACTGTTTATTATAGTTTCCATAGTATCGGTATATACTTATCAGATAACATGAACAGCTATGTAATATAACTTCAAATGTATTATTATTTCTTTTAGGCGGTGTTAGTTCTATTATGGATCTATTCACGGTATGTCGCTTGACGTATACATTAAATGCTGCTTAGCAAATATTGGATCCAAATTTCCAGTAGGCCTACTGAAATATTTATTAATTTTATTTAACCGGTAGCCTAATTGCATTAAAATCAAGATTGGCAATTGTATTTCTTGTTGAAATAGTGGTTTATATTCACAATTTATGGTCTAAGATTATTTTTAACCGTATAGAAGCCTGTTTTCTAAATTTCATGAAAATTGCAATTTTGTTTTTCAATTACGTCCACCAATATTAATCTATTTTAAGTTTAATTTTTACTATAACGTGAACAGATCCTAATTTTCCATGTCCCCCTTTTTTTAATTTTGCGGACTGATCTTGAAGCTAGTCAATTTTAAGGTCAAATTCTGAATTCGACTAGATAAACGCTGCCTTTAATTCTCTCAGCGTTTATCTAGTAGTCAATGTTTTTACCTCTATCTCACACCATGTAGCTCTACAGACACATATATATTTTTTACTGAAAAGGAAAGATATTTATTCTCAACTGCAACAGGATATATTAACGAATCAATTTATGGGAAAATAATAAGGTATCCATGTAATAGGGAGGACAAGAACTTTTCTACTTTTCCCTATTCCTTTTTTATTCAATTTATTATATATATATATATATATATATATATATATATATATATATATATATATATATATATATATATATATACTTTTTTAAATACAACTTGCGATATAGTTGTGTTATCTATGATCCATGTCTTAAATTTCATAAAATTTGAATATAAGATTTTTGTGTTAGCATTTTTGTATAGGTCAAATTGTTCCCATTTATGTTTACTGTACTTTCATTCTTGATGTAATTTCAGATATGCTTGCGTATCTTAAGGAGATACTGTAATTCGCCCAAGTTTCTATCTCGTAAATGTATGTGCTCGCCATCTATACAAATGTTTTAAGCTTGCTATTTAAGTCTAGCTTAGTCCTCCCGTTTACATCGATACAACCGTATAGTTTTTAAAGCGGTGTCACACAAGCGCTTATCCCGGTAATTTATTTGGCAACTGTAGTATGGAAACCGAGATAAAGGTTTGCATAGGAAGTCGGCCTTCTTAAATAATCTACATTAATTTTAGTTACTGATATAAGAGTACTCCGAACTGATGCCTGGAATAGAAGTTGCCGATCGAAATTGCCAACAAAAAATTGCCGGGAAACCGCTTTCGTGTGACTTCGCCCTCAATGTTCTCACCAGAGGGCAGGATCACGTGTCCGTTCCTTGGCTGTGACGTAGGCTGCGTTTGTAAGGTGGGTGTGAGGACCTCCAGGGTCTTTTATCAACTCGTTCGAACACATACCATGATACCTTCGCAAGAAGGCATTCCGGTAGTGCATATTGTGATTTATTTTTGATTGACTAATTGGTTCTTTTGTCTATGTGGTAAGTGTGATTTGTAAGTACTTGAGTCGCACTTACCTGACGGGAAAAATCACAAAGTAAATTGTGTCATGAACATAGTGAACTTTAAATTATTCTTACGGGTTATCGTCTCCTTTAATGGTCACTAAGGAAAGTTAAAGGGCTTGCTTGCCTTGTATATAATATAGACTGAAATCGCCAAGACTTAAGCTTGGTTTTAAAAATAAAGCTGAAGTTTGGTACTTTTGGTCACAAGGCTAAAGATTTGTTAGATTAGAAACTTTCCATCAAAATTGCTAGTGTTTGACTTGATAAAATACTTGGTAGAGTTGCTCGCACCGGACCTCAAACTGCGTTATATTGTATTACTCGAGGGACAGAGTTCCAGATGTTGCTTTTGGCGTTTATTAAGACACTTCCAATGTTTTTTGAGGGTCCTTATAACATAAGGACTTTTAGACGAGTCATGAAGCCCTGGTTTTCTTATTAATTCATTATATTTATTAATTTACTTTTTGCTCACGGTTATTTAGTCTGGTTATAAAAAGTGTTTATCATTACACTTTGTGTTAAACTTGACAATAAACACGTATTATTATGACTAATATTTAATGTTTATTGTCTAAATGTAGTCAAGTATTTAAGATTATCGATCTCGTTATTTTTAATTAAACTTTTTCATATTTATTCGCTTTTTTGTTCTTTCTGATAGCCAGCATAGGCTCAGCTTAATATTTCCTGTTTTTTTTTTTCTTTTGTGTTAAGGACTCTAAAATGGGGCTTACAGCTTGTTAATTATGCTTTATTATGACATATTTTGATGCACTACAAGCCTAGCTTCAGATTTTTAATGTCAATTTATTATATATTTTCCCCTTTTTATGTATATAGGTCTACTAGGAACTCTTGCAAAACCCTCTTTCTGGCTGGAGTACAAATTTCCCGAGTTACCCCTTCTTCCCCTTGTTTATTTTTTTAAAGAAATAGTTTGTTATAGAAAACGAATAATATATGCTGTGAGTAATAAAAAAAAAAGTGTTACCAGATCATGGTGGTCTTGAATTTATGCAAAAATAATAAAACTTAGCTAAATATGGAGGTAATTTTTAAGATATTGTACCTGATGAGGGTTTAAGAAGAAGTCTATGATATGTGATCTTTCCTTTTCGAAGTATGTGCTTCCTATGTGGAGATATATTGTAAAAACAAGATTTTTTTAATAAAATATAATTTGAGCTAGGTGATTTTACCAGTCCTCATTTGTTGTTAAGTATTTTATAATTAATGGTTATATGCTAAGCCTGGTTAAATACATTACACTTAACGACAAGTTAAGGGCCCAACTTTTTTAAGCTATCCCGAACAGATTATTAGTATTAGGATTATTTGTTATTTTCGAGAGTTTATATTAGGCCCGGATTTATGTCGTTGAGTTTACATGTACAGTCAACTCGTTTAATCCGCAGTCTCAGACATTTTAGTTATGCATTTATATGTATTCTGATTGCTGTAGGAAACTCTTGCTTATATAATTCTTAATATATATTGTTTCCATTTTATACAACTTAAAACAAAATCATAAGCCTAAACACTATTCCGAGACTGCGGATTATACGAGTTGACTGTACTCACACACGTTTACACCAGCAGAAAAGAAAAATCCTACCAGCAAAAACATGCCCCTGAAATTTGCGGCTTGTACAGAAGGTTGAGTAAAATAACCATTATGGTATTACCTTACGGGGGGGACCTGTTTTTGTTCTGTCCTTTTCTATCTTTCTCTGACTTGTACCATTTGGCCCCATTCAGCCTACTGTTTTAAGATGTTTATCCCCATCCAGGTGTCAATTTTTTACTGGTGAGCGGTAGCGAGCCAGCATATTTTTTATTTGTTTGACAGCAGGCTAAATTTGTACATTTTTCGATAGAAAAAATTCTCCGGCGAAGCCGGATTTCCTCATATAATGCTGGCTCGCTAGGAAGAAATCGACACCTAGATGGGGATAAACGTCTTAAAATAGTTGGCTGAATGGTGCCGAATGGATACAAGCCAGAGAAAGAGAGAAAAGGACAGAAATAACAAAAAGCAGGTAACCCCCCTTAACTGAAATACAGTATACAATATATGGTATAATTTGGCTAAAATAAAAAATAATTTGGGTGTGTTTGGTTAAAGCAAAAATAAATTGGTTCGGTATGGAATATTTCTATTACTAAATGAACAAATTATAAAGTAGTATTTCTTAGTGTAGACAGTCCATCGCTGATTGAAGACAATGGTGCACTATAATAAATATATCTTAGGGTTAAGTGGATTGTACTTCAATTAAGGTAAGTTTTGCTTTTAAAAATTGGGCAAGCAGGCTGTAGATATGACATACAATGCCTAGTACTGTGGTAAGTTCAAGAATTATGGATACATTCAAATTTGATATTCATATGAATTATCAATGATTAGTAAAGAATTAGTCTACAGTTGGTTAGCCTATATTTCATTCAAGGAATTAGTCAATTTGGGAAGTCGAAAGACAACGTTTATTTAACTATTAATTAATATAGGAATGAGAGTCTAGGCTAAGTGAGGATGGTTAACTTTTTGGGCGATTTTTGCATATATTCATTATTTTTATAGTTTCCTCCCTAGACCTCCAAATTTAAAAAAAAAAATAGCATCCATTAGATCCCTCTTCTAGATAAATTTGTAAAAAAAAATCGGTAGAAAAATGTCCCGGCCGAAGGCCGATTCTTCCAACATTACAGGTTCACTATCGTTCGCCAGGGGAAAAATCGACACCTAAATAGCACGAAAGGTCTTTAAATCGACTAACTAATGGGGCAAACATCTTAACATCTGAAAACTAATGGGGCTAAACATGAGGGAGAAAGTGGTCTAGAAAACCGGCCCATCCCCCCTTAAGCACCAATGAAAACCATAGGCTATAGGCTAGGTGACATCACATAAGCGTTGAGTTCAAGTAATATGAAAGAAGAGATATCAGAAATTGTAAATTATGTAACAAATTATATAAAGCGCCATAAAATTGACTGACAGTTGAATGAGTATATAAATAGTGTGAAAACTCCTATATTTTATACTAGTTGTTTATTTTATATATATATATATATATATATACCGGTATATATTATATACTGGTATATATATATATATATATTATTTTTTGTATTTATTTATTTGTTTGCAAAGGCTAAGTGATTTTGTTGTGAAATTGTTGGTTAGTATATGGAATTCTATATCTAATGCAAAAGGAAATAACATGAACAGCGAAGAAACTGATGGCCATTGTAGACAAATGCGGGATATTGAAAGTAGAAAATAATTGCATAGCTGAAATATATAAAGTAATGTGTGATTCCTAAAACATACTTGGCTCCCTTTGTCATCTGTTTAGTGTATTCTGGCTAACCGTAGACAGTTTCAATCAGCTTAGAAATAATATATATGACTGTCAAATATGATCACTATATTTACCCTCCCGCTGGACCTTCCTATGCTGCATAAGATCGTTAATAAGGGGGATAGGGGCTATTTTTTGGGTTTATTAATTTAAAGATTCATTTATTATTTAGTTTCCTCGCTAGACCTCCATCAAGCTATTGACAAACAAAAACACCCCCTATATAGATTTTTTTTTTTTCCCCGGTAGAAAAATGTCCCGGCCAAAGGCCAGTTTCTCTTAAAATGACAGGTTCGCTATTGCTCGCCAGGATAAAATCGACACCTACATGGCACGAAAGGTCTTAAAAATGACAACGAAATGGGGTGAAAGGTTATAAAATCGTAAAATTAATGGGGCAAATGTCTTATAATTTCAAAACTAATGGGGTTAAATATGAGGAAAAAGGGGGACCAGAAGAAAGGACCCATCTCTCCTTAACCCTACGTCATCTTCATAAAATAATTTAACCCCTTCAGTATTATAGCGAGTTTCTGGTGTCATGTTCTGGCTATTGTTGAACGATTGTATGCAGTTTAGGAAGGATCTCTTGCAGGATGTCAAACGAAAGCCAAGGCCATTATTGTTAGTCTTTATTATTGTAAATGTCAAGATACAACAAATTATGGTCTATTAGTTCATATTATATCTTTAGGAGTGAGAAAAGGGCCAAAATAATGTTATTTTATATTAATTGTCTTGTATTCCTTCTCATACTCATTCAAGTCTTCAAATAATAATAATAATAATAATAATAATACAAATATTTATTCAGTTAGCATTTTACAATGTTGGTACCACATAATATGTTACAAATATGACATGTACCAGCTTTGCATAATTCCAACTAAGGATAGCCCAATAAGGCCGTTAGGCGTATTTACATTGCTCTGGTTTAACACTGATCTCTTGCAATCAATATCCCGTCTGCCTTCCTATAGTCCTTCCTAAGCTGAAGAAAATCGCTCCATGGTTGTCGAATTATAAGGAGGAAACGCCGCCTCGAGTATTGAAAGGGTTAACCCCTTCTGTACCGGTGATGTACTTTTCATTATATTCTGGCAACCATTAGACGATTTTATTTAGCTTAGTAAAGACGTCTACTCAATGAAAGGCTACAGACTGTCTCAATGCATCTATTTAGCTACCGCATATCCTTCCTAAGCTTCATAAAATCGTCTAAATGTAGCCAAAATCAAATTATATAGACGTCGGCGGTACAGAAGGGGTTAATGATTGCCAGAACACACCGTGGTACTGAAGGGGTTCAGGGGATATGGTTGCCTTTTCTGGACACCCTTCTCCCTCATGTTTAGCCCCATTAGTTATAAGTATGTAAGACGTTTGCCCTATTAGTTTGGTGATTTTAGGATCTTTCGCCCCATTTCTTGCCATTAGTAAGTCCTTGCAATATAGGTGTATTTTTTTCTGGCGAGCGAAAGCGAGCCTGTAAGTTGAGAAGGGGGTTGGGGTGTTTATGCTTGATGGAGGTCTAGGGAGGAAACTAAACACACACACATATATACGTATATATATATATATATAAAATATAAATAAGCATATATATTCTCCCATCCTCCCTTAAACCGATGCTGAAGGAAAATAATCATAGTAATAATAATGGTAGTATAGTAATAATACTAATAATCATAGTAATAATAATGGTAGTATAGTAATAATACTAATAATCATAGTAATAATAATGGTAGTATAGTAATAATACTAATAATCATAGTAATAATAATGGTAGTATAGTAATAATACTAATAATAATCAATGCTGGAGTTTATTATTGCGAAATAATAATAAACACCAGTTCTCGCCTAGGGGGGATAGTTGTTTTATCTGGGCCCCCCCTTCTCCCTCATGTTTAGCCGCATTAATTTTCACATTTTAAGACGTACGGCCCATTAGATTGGCGATTGTAATACTTTTCGCCCCCATTTGTTTGTCAATAATAACACCTTTCGTGCCATTTAGGTATCCATTTTCTCCTGGCTAGCGAAAGCGAATCTGTACCGGTAATATACGAAAAATCGGCTTTATCGCGAGCCTGTAATTTAGGAGAAATCGGCCTTTGGAATGGACATATTTCCATTGAAAAATGTAAAAATTTATCTAGATGGGGGATCTTGAAGATGTTAGTTTATCTTGGTGTAGGTCTTGGGAGGAAACTAAAAATAGTATTGAGTAAATATATAAATCGACCAATAAATAAACCCTCCCCCCCCCCCCCCCCTTAGGTGGATTCAATAGCACTCACAATACTATTCAAAGATCCTCAAGTAAATAATGTTTTAATATACAGTGTCATACGATAATTTTATCGAGTCGGTATTCAATGCGCAAAATAAATATATCCCCAAAAGAAAATTTAGATCAACACAGAACCAACCCAAATGGATGAATAATAGACTACTAGATCTTCTAGGACAAAAGAGAGGAATATATAGAAAAATTAAGAAAGGCGAAATTCACCTACTTGCTTACTATCAGAATCTATCAAGACAGGTAAAAACGGATATTAGGAAAAAAAACAGAAATTATGAAATTAAGGTTGCCAATGACTCAAAAATAATCCTAAAGCTTTTTACCAACTATATAAATCCAAGGTTAGAGATGTAATTGGTCCCCTTAAAACTTCGATAGGAGAAATGACAGACAATTATTTAGAAATGTGCAGTACATTAAATAGTCAATTTCTTTCCGTTTTCACTAATGAAAATTTGGCACAGTTTCCAGAAGTCCGTAAAGTATATAGCGATAGTATAGAAAATAGGTTAAGTACGGTTACTATAAGTAGAAATGATGTGCTTAAGGAAATTGACAGACTGAAACCTCATAAATCGCCTGGTCCTGATGAAGTATATGCTAGAGTATTAAAAAAATGTAGAGATGAGTTAAGTTACCCATTAATATTTCTATTTAACAAGTCATTAGAGATAGGTATAGTTCCAGAAGCTTGGAAGCTTGCAAACGTAGTTCCGATCTTCAAAAAATGTGATAAGTCAATAACCTCCAATTACATAAGAACATAAGAAAATGGGAGTCTGCAAAAAGCCGATCGGCCCATACAAGGCAGATCCCTGTCACACCCAACCCCAATTACAAGGCACAATTATAGACCCATCTCACTAATACCTTGAATACTGACCCCACCAAAACGGTCAGAAATTAACACAAGATTACGGGGGTCTGCTGAGCGCCGATTGGCCCACACCTGGTAGATCCCCCCTCACACCCAACCCATCTCTTCCATATGCCTATCTAATTTTATCTTAAAGCTTCCTATCGTTCTAGATCCCACTATATCACTTGGTAGCCTATTCCACCCATCTACAACTCTGTTACCAAACCAATATTTGCCTATATCTTTTCTGAAACGAAATTTATCTAATTTGAAACCATTTGTACGAGTTATTTCGCTATCACTGAGCTTTAGTACATTTTTCATGTCTCCTTTATTAATTCCACTAACCCACTTGAATACCTCTATCATGTCACCTATAACTCTGCGTCTCTCTAACGAATGTAAGCCTAATTTCTTCAACCTTTCTTCATACGGAAGATTTCTAATATTATGGATAATTTTTGTCATTCTACGTTGTACTCTCCAATGAATCTATGTCCATTCTGTAATAAGGACACCAAAATTGAACAACATAATCCATATGGGGTCTCACTAATGACAAGTAATGTTTTAAGATAACATCAGCAGTTCTGTTACTCACACTCCTAGATAGGAACCCGAGAATCCTGTTTGCCTTGTTACGAACGCTAATACATTGTTTTCTAGGCTTCAAATAATTGCTAACAAACACACCTAGATCTTTCTCACAGTCTGAGTTTTCTAATTCCATATTAGCTAGTTTATACTTAAAATTTGTATGCATCTTCCCTATCTTTAATACCTTGTTAAACTTCATCTGCCATTTTACTGACCATTCGTGTAAGGTATCTAGATCCCTTTGCAGACACTCTATATCTCTAACTGAATCAATTGTTCTCCCCATTTTGGTATCGTTTGCAAATTTACTTATCCTGCTAGTTATACCTAAATCAAGGTCATTTATGTATATAATAAACAGCAGAGGACCTAATACAGATCCCTGGGGGACACCACTCTTGACTGATCCTTATTCTGACTTAGTACCATTTATGCTGACTCTCTGCTTCCTACCAATTAGCCATGACCTAATCCATCCTAACAACGCCCCACCTATTCCATGTGCCTCAACCTTTCTCATCAATCTCTCATGAGGGACTCTGTCGAATTCTTTACTGAAATCTAAATATATAATATCATATGACTTGTCATTATCTACTGCTTCATATACCTCTGAGAAAAAACTAAGCAAATTAGTAAGGCAAGAACGTCCCTGAGTGAATCCATGCTGAGAAGAATTGATTAAGTTAAATGTTTCTAAGTGGTTTCTCATTTTCCTAGCAATAATTGACTCTAGTAGCTTTCCTATGATTGAAGTGAGACTAATGGGACGGTAATTGGATGCTATTGATTTATCACCTTTTTTGAAAATCGGAACTACATTTGCAAGCTTCCAAGCTTCTGGAACTATACCTGTTTCTAATGAATTGTTAAAAAGAAATGTTAATGGGTAACTTAACTCATCTCTGCATTCTTTTAATACTCTAGCATATACCTCATCGGGACCAGGCGATTTCTGAGGTTTCAGTCTGTCAATTTCCTTAAGCACATAATTTCTACTTATAGTAACCGTACTTAACCTATTTTCTATACTATCGCTATATACCTTACGGACTTCTGGAATCTGTGCCAAATTTTCATTAGTGAAAATGGATAGAAACTGACTATTTAATGTACTGCACATTTCTAAATCATTTTCTGTCATTTCTCCTATCGAAGTTTTAAGGGGGCCTATTTTATCTCTAACTTTAGATTTATATAGCTGGTAAAAAGCCTTAGGATTATTTTTTGAGTCATTGGTTATCCTGATTTCATAATTTCTTTTGTCTGTCCTTATACCTTTTTTAACCTCTTGATAGATTCTGATGGTAAGCAAGTAGGTGAATTTCGTCTTTCTTAATTGTTCTATATATTCTCTCTTTTTTTCCTAGGTCTAATAGTCTTATTATTCATCCATTTGGGTTGGTTCTGTGTTGATCTAAATTTTCTTTGGGGATATATTTATTTTGCGCATTGTGGAGTGAAGAAATGAAATGATTATATGTAGCTGTCAAATTATCCTGAGTTAAGACAGGTATCTGGGAGAGAGTATGTTCATTAGCGCACCTGGGTCCACTTAATAGTTTAACCATAGGATCGACTCTTAAGGCTCTTCTTAATCCACCATAATTGGCTTTTCTGAAATCTGGGATTAGTGTCGTATTCTCTTTAGCCTTTCCTGTCCATTGTATGTTAAAATAAATTGATTTATGATTACTATTTCCTAGTTGGTCTCCTATCTCTACATTATTTATCATTTGTTCATTATTACTGAGAACTAAATCGAGGATATTATTACCTCTAGTAGGCGAGTCTATGAATTGAAATAAAAAACTATCCTGTACCGCCTCAATAAACTCTTTTGAATCTGAGTCGCCGATTTGATGCTGCCAATCAATATTCGGAAAATTAAAATCCCCCATAATACACACATTGCTAAACCTTGATGCTATTTTCACTTCCTGCCATAAAGCTGTACCTTCGTTTCTACTCATATTTGATGGTCTATAAATAACTCCAATAATTATGGTCTCACTACCTTCGCTAACCTCTACCCAAACACTTTCGTTATCAGTATTTAGTCTAATACCTGATTTAATACAGTTTTTTTTAAAGAACTCCTGACAAACACTGCTATTCCGCCGCCCCTCCTACTTGTTCGGTCGCGTTTAAACAAACTATATCCTGGTATATGGAATTCTGCTAAAAAATGTCTTGATTCTGTATTAATCCATGTTTCAGTCAGTGCTATAATGTCTATATTTTCGTTGCTAACAAGTGCTCTAAGTTCATCCATTTTGTTACATAAACTCCTACAGTTTGTATAATATAATCGCAATGAATTTATTTTACTGGTATCGGATTTACCTTTATTTCTAACTGAATTCCCATCTTCTGTTACACCTTCAATATTTCTACTAGCAGTACAATTGCCGCCCCATTAGTCTTACATCAATCATAGGAAAGCTACTAGAGTCAATTATTGCTAGTAAAATTAGAAACCACTTAGACATATTTAATTAAATAAATTCTTCTCAGCATGGATTCACTCAGGGACGTTCTTGCCTTACTATTTTGCTTAGGTTTTTCTCAGAGGTATATGAAGCAGTAGATAATGACAAGTCATATGATACTAGTCATATGATATAAACTAGCTAATTTAGAATTAGAAAATTCAGACTGCGAGAAAGATCTAGGTGTGTTTGTTAGCAATGATTTGAAGCCTAGAAAACAGTGTATAAGCGTTCGTAATAAGGCAAACAGGATTCTCGGGTTCATCTCTAGGAGTGTGAGTAACAGAACTGCTGATGTTATCTTAAAACTTTACTTGTCATTAGTGAGACCCCATATGGATTATGCTGTCCAATTTTGGTGTCCTTATTACAGAATGGACATAGATTCATTGGAGAGAGTACAGCGTAGAATGACAAAAATGATCCATAATATTAGAAATCTTTCGTATGAAGAAAGGTTGAAAAAAGAAATTAGGTTTACATTCGTTAGAGAGACGCAGAGTTAGAGGGGATATGATAGAGGTGTTCAAGTGGGTTAGTGGGATTAACAAAGGGGACATGGCAAATGTACTAAAGCTCAGTGATAGCGAAAGAACTTCGTACCAATGGTTTCAAATTAGATAAATTTCGTTTCAGAAAAGATATAGGCAAGTATTGGTTTGGTAACAGAGTTGTAGACGGGTGGAATGGACTACCAAGTGCTATAGTGGGATCTAAAACTGTAGGGAGCTTTAAGATAAAATTGGATAAGCATATGGACGAGAAGGGTTGGGTGTGAAGGGGGATCAGCCCGGTTGGGCCAATCAGCGCTCTGCAGACCTCCATAATCCTGCGTTAATCTCTAACCGTTTTGGTAAGATGATCCTCAGGGTATTAGAGTGTGAAGCCTATAATTGGGCTTTGTAATGAATTGGGGTTGTGTGGGACAGGGATCTGCCTTGCTTAGGCCAATCGGCTTTCTGCAGACTCCCATTTTCTTATGTTCTTATGATACAATATATTTAGATTTCAGTAAAGCTTTCGACAGAGTCCCCAATGAGAGATTGATGAGAAAGGTTGAGGCGCATGGGGCGTTGTTGGGATGGATTAGGGCATGGCTAATTGGTAGGATGCAGAGAGTCGGCATAAATGGTACGAAGTCAGAATGGGGAGCAGTCAAAAGTGGTGTCCCCCAGGGATCTGTATTAGGTCCTCTGTTGTTTGTTATATACATAAATTACCTTGATTTAGGTATAACTAGTAGGATAAATAAATTTGCAGACGATACCAACATGGGGAGAAAAATTGATTCAGATAGAGATATACAGTAGAGTGCCTCCAAAGGGATCTAGATACCTTACACGAATGGTCAGTAAATTGGCAGATGAAGTTTAACATTTGACAAATGCAAGGTATTAAAGATAGGCAAGATGCATACAAATGTTAAATATAAACTAGCTAATATAGAATTAGAAAACTCAAATTGTGAGAAAGATCTAGGTGTGTTTGTTAGCAATGATTTGAAGCCTAGAAAACAGTGTATAAGCGTTCGATACAAGGCAAACAGGATTCTCGGGTTCATCTCTAGGAGTGTGAGTAACAGAACTGCTGATGTTATCTTAAAACTTTACTTGTCATTAGTGAGACCCCATATGGATTATGCTGTTCAATTTTGGTGTCCTTATTACAGAATGGACATAGATTCATTGGAGAGAGTACAACGTAGAATGACAAAAATGATCCATAACATTAGAAATCTTCCGTATAAAGAAAGATTGAAGAAATTAGGCTTACATTCGTTAGAGAGACGCAGAGTTAGAGGGGACATGATAGAGGTATTCAAGTGGGTTAGTGGGATTAATAAAGGGGACATGCAAAATGTACTAAAACTCAGTGATAGCGAAAGAACTCGTACCAATGGTTTCAAATTAGATAAATTTCGTTTCAAGAAAGATATAGGCAAATATTGGTTTGGTAACAGAGTTGTAGATAGGTGGAATAGGCTACTCAGTGGGATCAAGAACGATAGAAAGCTTTAAGATACAATTAGATAGGCATATGGACGAGATGGGTTGGGTGTGAGGGCGATCTGTCAGGTGTGGGGATCTGCAGATTCCCGTTTTTCTGACCTCTGACCGTTTCGGTGAGGTAAGTCCTAATGCTGTTTTTAAGCTGGGCTTATAATTAGGGTTGGGTGTGACAGGGATCTGCCTTGTGTAGGCCAATCGGCTTTCTGCAGACTCCCATTTTCTTATGTTCTTATACAAATTCCCCGTAGAAGTAGTGTTCAAAATAAGGCATGGTAAATAGCATTGAAGTACAGTTACCCAGATGACTCTGTATGCACCCAGATAATTTATGTGTGGAATGGCAGTAAGTGGGATTGAATTAAAGGTGTATTTTTGATTTTGCAGTAGCTAAATAATATAACCAATTAAGGGGGGAAGGGTTTGTTTATTGGTCTATATACAGTATATATATATAATTATATACTGTATATTGTTTTTTAGTTTCCTCCCTAGACTCCATCAAACTTCAGAAAACATCCCCAATATACCCCATCTAGATAAATCTGTACATATTTCGGTAGGAAAATGTCCCGGCCAAAGGCTGGTTTCTCCTAAATTACAACACCTAAATGGCATAAAAGGTTTAAATATTGACAAAGAAATTAGGCGAAAAGTCTTAAAATCGCCAAACTAATGGACCGAACGTCTTAAAATCCTGGGTTCGAGTCCACGGACTGCCCCATGTGTTTGTAAATTTCATTAATCGATTTTAGGAGTATGGTTGGTTGTTGGAAGGAACATAATAATCTGAAAGAAAAAAATAATAATAATGTAGCTAAACATGAGGGAGAAGGGGGGTGGGGTGGGGGGTTCAAATTTACGTGGCCGACTGTACAGTCACTCATAAAAATTCGGGGATCCGCTATAGTTGTCTTTATGCAATTATAACTATCAGGATCGATTTTGTATGATAACTTTTAATTAATAGTATGTATTATTTTGTAATTGATGCATAGACAATTATATTCCTCAATTCGTTTCCCTAGATATACTTCCATATAATTAGAAAGAGGTGGGGTACACGAATTTTTCAGTGACTGTACAGATAATTCTGCTAAATATGTATGGCCACAGCTCCAACTTCCTTATAGACCAAAACTCGCAAGTGGTCAATTGGGGGTACAGTCGTGGGCAAGAATACGGCTAATTATATAAACAAGACGCTGAGTGTTAACCCTTTCAGTACCGGTAGCGTCTTTGTCTTCTTCTTTTAGCTATATTTCGACGATTGTATGCAGTTTCGGAAGGGTCTGTGGGAGTTAAACGGGATGAATGAGAGAGTTGGAGGTATATTGATTGCTAGAGGTCCTTCCTAAACTGAATTGAATCGTCTACTATTTACCAGAATATAATGGAAATGTTGTGACTGGTACTGAATGCGTAAACTATAGTTTTTGTTTTTGTTTTCCTAGTTGAAGGTAGTAGGTACAGTCCATTGCCTTCTACCCATGTTCAACACTCATTTAAGGGGAGGTTTTTAGTGTGTTTCCTAGACTTCCATCAAGCTTGAAATTACACCCCCATGACTCCCTTTCAAGATAAATTTGCAAATTTTTCGGTAGAAAAATTTCCCGGCCAAAGGCCGGGTCCTCTTAAATTACAGGCTCGCCAGTCACCAGACCCCAGCCAATGCCTTCTCTATACATAATTATGTATAGAGAAGGCATTGCCCCAGCACCCAAAACACACAGCAGAGAGAGAGAGGGGGGGGGGGGAGGTATTAACCCTTTGAGGATTATGACGCGTTTTGACATTATATTCTGGGTATCATCAGGCGATTTCATACAGCTTAGGAAGGATCTGGGGGAATTAAAAGGGTAAACACTATCTCAGTTAACCCTCTGACTTCCATATACCCTTCCGAATCTGAATAAAATCGTCTAATAATATCCAGAAAACATAAAAGAAGTGCGTAATAGTATCATGCAAGGGTTAACTTAATCTGCAGTGTCAGAAATTGTAGATATGCATTAATATTTATTTATTATATTTTCTTTAGTATATATATCTACCTACAGTATACGACTCACATAGGTACAGTTACTGACAAATGTTCGTGAGCTCTTGCGATTTTCTCTATTTAAAATTAACCATGTATATTGATGTTCAGATCAAAATGATAATGAAGACATAAAATGGATTAATTAATATTTAGCCGATTTGATTTGAACATCAATCTAAATGGATATATTTGCACGGAGATGATCGCAGGAGCTCACGAATATTTTGTCAGTAGCTGTAAATACGATCTCAATAAACCTTCTCTGTAACATAGGTCCTTAAACTGCATAACATACTCTAATTTAGCCAGAATCCAAGGTAAAAAGGCGTCCTGGCGCTGAAGGGGTTAACGAGTCGACTGTACATGGCAGAGTGTATAATATTAGAAGCTTTATGGGAAACTAATATATAATGCTTTATAATTGATCAACTAAAGGTGTAGGGTTTATTTATGTGTTTATATATTTATGTATGTATTGTTTTAGGTTCCTCCTTTGACTTCCATCAAGCTTAATTAATTATCCTCAAGATCCCCTTTCGAGAATAATTTATACATTTTGCGGTATAAAGTGTCCCGGCCGAAGGCCGATTCCTCCAAAACTATAGGCTCCATCGTTCGCCAGGAAAAATATCGACACCTAAATGGTACGAAACATCTTTATATTGATAAATAAATGGGACGAAAGGTCTTAAATTCGACAAACTAATAGGGTGAACGTAAAATCTTAAAACTAATGGGGCTTAACATGAGGGAGAAGGGGATCAAGAAAAAACAACTGCTTCCCCTTAACCCTCTCAGTGACGGAGGACGCGTTTCTTTCTTTGATTTTGGCTATTATAGGACGATTTTATGCAGCTTGGGAGGGCATTTTGGCAGTCGGAGGGCATTTTGGCAGTCGGAGGGCATTTTGGCAGTCGGAGGGCATTTTAGCAGTCGAAGGGCATTTTGGCAGTCGGAGGGCATTTTGGCAGTCAGAGGGCATTTTGGCAGTCGCAGGGCATTTCGGCAGTCGGAGGGCATTTTGGCAGTCGGAGGGCATTTTGGCAGTCGGAGGGCATTTTGGCAGTCGGAGGACATTTCGGCAGTCGGAGGGCATTTCGGCAGTCGGAGGGCATTTTGGCAGTCGGAGGGCATTTTGGCAGTCGGAGGGCATTTCGGCAGTCAGAGGGCATTTCGGCAGTCGGAGGGCATTTTGGCAGTCGGAGGGATAATTGGGATAGTTTTGTGCCCCTATGATTCCTTGAGGTGTTTTCTAACCTGCCTAAAATCGTCTGCGAATAGCCAGACTATAGTGAAGAAAAGCCTCGCCGTATCCTGAATGGAGTGAGCTAGACTCATTCTATGGTCTTGAGCCCCCGGGGGGATGGGCTTATTTATTTGCTCATTTATGTATTTGTTATTATTGTTCTAGTATTTGTTATTATTGTTCTAGTATTTGTTATTATTGTTCTAGTATTTGTTATTATTGTTCTAGTATTTGTTATTATTGTTCTAGTATTTGTTATTATTGTTCTTGTATTTGTTATTATTGTTCTAGTATTTGTTATTATTGTTCTAGTATTTGTTATTATTGTTCTAGTATCCTCCCTATACCTCCATCAAGCTAAATATAAACATCCATCAGATCCCCCATGTAGATTAATTTGTAAATTTTTCGGTAGAAAAATGTCCCGGACGAAGGCCGATTCTTCCAAATTACAGGCTCACTATCGTTCGCCAGGAAAATATCGACACCTAAATAGCACGAAAGGTCTTAATATGTGCAAGGAAATGGGGCGGAAGGTCTATAAATCGACACACTAATGGGGCAAACATCTTAAAATTTGAAAACTAATGGGGTGAAACATGAGGTAGAAGGGGATCTAGAAAAACTACCCATCTCCCCTTAACCCCTTCACCGCCATTACGTAATTTTCATCACATTCTGGTTACCATTAGACGATTTTCTTTAAGTTTATGATATACCTCTACGACTAAAATGGGTAAATACGATCTCAATAAACACTTGATAACACAGGTCCTTCTTAAACTGCATATAATCGTATAATTTAGCCAGAATCAAAGGTAAAAGGGCATCATGGTGCTGAAGGGGTTAAGGGGAGGTTTTTAGTTAGCTCCCAAGACTTCCATCAATCTTTAAATAAATACTCCCAAGTCCCCGTTCGAGATAAATGTGTACATTTTTCGGTCGAAAAATGTCCCGGCCGAAGGCC
Source organism: Paralithodes platypus (assembly GCA_032716605.1). NCBI lineage: Eukaryota > Metazoa > Arthropoda > Malacostraca > Decapoda > Lithodidae > Paralithodes > Paralithodes platypus. Next base: position 17,615,134 of record CM064576.1, on the reverse strand, counting down.
GATTCCTCCTAAAAATCGACACCAAAATGGCAAGAAAGGTCTTAAAATTGACAAAGAAATGGGATAAAAGCTCTTAAAATCCATAAGTAATGGTCCGAACGTCTTAAATTCTCAAAACTAATGGAGCTAAACCTGAATTTAGAAGGGGGTCCAGAATAAACAAACCTCCCCTTAATAGGACCCCGAGAGAGTCGAACCTGTCGTGTCTTCTCAATAAAGTGTTTTTCGGGAGTGTGGGTCTAATATTTTGTTTTATCTTTGGAGAGTATGTTTCAGAACTAGCTGTATTTGTGTCTAATTCTTAACAAACACACACACACACACACTATATATATATATATATATATATATATATATATATATATATATATATATATATATATATATATATATATATATAAACAAAAAATGAGCGTGCGACGAGACGCCACAAAAATAATAATCTTAATAAGAAGGACGATCCAGGGAAAGTGGAGAAAAACATTGAGAAAGAAGCATATTTAAACTGTATCCGGATATTAACCCCTTCTGTACCGGTGACGTCTTTTGTATTATATGCTAGCTATATTTCGACGTGTTTGTGCATAAAAATTTTAAGAAGGATATGTGGTAGTAAAAAGTGAAATAGTTCGAAGCCTGTTGATTGCCTGAGGCCCTTTTTTAACTGAATAAAATCGTGTCATAGTAGCCAGAATAACGTTAAAAGGATGGCACCAGTACTGAAGGGGTTAAGAATACTAATTATAATGATCTGAAAAAGTAACAAGTAAAACAGTTTCATACTAAGTAAATAAGTTTTCTGCATCATGTGGGCATTTAGTGGGAACAATGTTGCATGCAATTATAACCAAACACCACTTAACCCCTTCTCTACCGGCGACCTCTTTTTAACTTTATTCTGGCTACTATTAGACGATTTAATTCAGTTTAAAAAGGGCCTCCAGCAATTAACAGGCTTCGAACTATCACACTTGAACCTTTTTAATACCACAGATCCTTCTTAAGCTGCACAGAATCGTCTAAACGTACCTAGAATAAAATGAAAAAGACGTCGCCGGTACGGAAGAGGTTAATATTGTGCTTAAACTCTATGGGTGACCAGTATGTATCACGGTATCTTCAAAATCGATCCCGATGGAGAAAGATTGTAGCGTGGTCCCTCCCTCGCCAATCTACGCCACTATCAATTTGTGTTAGCCTATACGTCGTTCCACCTGCGTCTGCACTATTGTCGGAACTCAGGCATTTAACGGTCGCCAGGGGTCGCATGTGACCTCGTAGTTAAGGCAGAATAAGCATTGTACTGTACGGTTGCGCTAATAAGTCATGTCCCAGCTGTCATTACGTTTGGCTTGCTTTGTGCTGTATTGATGTCTGTCAGATGTTGAATAGGGTGGGTAAGTGTAGGAACATGTTTGTATATTTCACTCGATATGAAGAAATGAAGCTTAGATATTGCCGATACCAATTATTGATCAAAACATACTTGGTGCCGAGACATGACTTATTAGCGCCACTGTACCTGTAGCTTTTCAGCCTTAGAGCTGCAAGTGAACAATGACCTAACACACACAAAAGCATGCACACACACACAAGCATGCACACACACAAACACACACACACACACACACACACATACATACATACATACATACACACACACACACACACACCTCACCCATAACTGCAATAATATGATCTCTGCAAACTCCTTTTTGGCGGAGATAATTTGGAAAGACAAGCAAACAAGAAAATTGGTAAGGCAAGAAATAAATACGTGAGAGTGTTGCCATGCAGTCTCTCTCGCTCTCTCTCACCTTGCCCAGGACACACAAACCAACACACCCTATCACCTCTCTCTCTCTCTCTTTTTTTTTTTCTCTCTCTCTCTGAATACGTGCCATCTCATTCTTCCTCTTCCTTCTCTCCCTCCCACTTCCTCATCGCCTTGCCTCCTCCCCCATTCTTCTTAACTCTTCCTTCTCTCCTTCCTCCTCCTCATCCATTCTTCCTAACTCTTCCTTCTCTCCCTCTTCCTTCCTCCTCCTCCTCTCCTTGCCTCCTCCCTCATTCTTCTTAACTCTCCCCTCTCCCTCCTCCTCCATTCTCCTTAACTCCCCCTTCTGCCTCCTCCTTCCAATCTTCTGTACTCTGTCAATTCCCTCATGTCTTTTCCTATTATCACTTCCCATGTATTTAACCTTCATTATAATAAATTTTAATATTTTTATACACAAGGTCAATATAATAATCGTACTTTCATATGATTTATTTACTTGTTTTAATAGTATTTTTATTATCATTATTATTATTATTATTATTATTATGTTTATTATTCTATTTATTATTATTATTAGTATTATAATTATTAGTATTATTATCTGTATTACTATTATTATTATCTATGCAAGAATAACCATTGCAATAAGGGAAATAATCATCTGAAACTGAATCCTACCCTTCATTCTTCTTTCTCTTTCTTTCTTACTTGTCTTTTTTTTCTTTTAAATATATAGATTGGGAAATGTATATACCTGTTTTCGAGAAGAGTTCCGTTTAAGGAGCTCTGGGTATACTAGCTCGGCAACGGGGCAATGTCTGTCTATTTACACTATTCCTCCTTTACTTGTTTCTCTTCTACTTTCTTTATTCTCTTCCTGCTTATTATTATTATTTGTTATTATTATTATTATTATTATTATTATTATTATTATTATTATTATTATTGTTCTTCCCCCACCTTTCCTCGTTTTCCTTCGTTTAATTATTTTCTTTTCTCTCTTCCCTCCATTCTTCTTCTTGTTCTCCCTCTCTTCCTTCTTACCTCTTCCTTCTTCATGCTTCTTATTCTCTTTTTCTCTCCCTCACCTCCATTCTTCTGCTTCTCCTTCTCTGCCTTCTCCGCCCTTTTCTTTCCTGTTCCTCCTTCATGCTTTTTATTCTCTTATTCTTACTCCTTCTCTTCCTCCCCTCCCTTCTATTCGTTCTTCCTCTCTCTTTATCCTCCCATTATCTTATCTTCTCCTATTCTTCCCTCCCGTTTCTTCCTATCATATTCTCCCTCTTCTCTTTCTCCTCCGCTCTGCCTCTTCTCTTAGTCTTCCTCCTCTGTTCGCTCTTCCTCTTCTCTTTCTCCTCTCCTCTTCCTCTTCTCTTTCTCCTCCCCGCTTCCTTTTTTCTTATTATCTCCTTAATTCTTCCTCATTCCTTCTCTTCTTTTATTCTTCTCTTCCTCTTCTCTTTCTACTCTTCTCTGCCTCTTCTCCCATTCCTCCTCCTGTTCATTCTTCCTCTTTCCGTCTCTCGCTTCTTCTCTTTCTCCTCCTCCTCTTATTCTTCTCTTTATCCTCTTCTCTTCCTCTTTTCCTATTCCTCCTCCTTTTCATTCTTGCTCTCTCCTTATCTCTTCCTCTTCTCTTATTAATCACTCTTTAATTCTTCCTCCTTCCTTCTCTTCTCCTCTTCTTCTATTCTCCCCTCTTCTTCTTCTCTTTACTTGTTATTGTACTGTATACTGGTTTCCAGTTTTCTCACTAGGCTACATTAACCCTCTCCCACTTTTTGTTTTTTTTTCCCAGTAAATTTTGTAACAAATTTCTAGCCCATTTCTGATTTTCAGGCTTTAACTGTGTCATACTGCTAACATCCATTTTTGTTTTATTTTCAGGCATAAATTGTGTTCTATTGCTAACATATTTTTTGTGATTTACAGGCATATTAATTTTATCATATTGCTAACAAAATTTTGTGTGATTTTCAGGAATTACTGTAATTGTATCACATTGCTAACATACATTTTTTGTGATTTTCAGGCTTTAATTGTACCATTTTGCTAACATAAATTTGTGTGATTTTCAGGCATATTGTGATTATATCGTCATGGCGCTGCAACGAACCTGCACGAGTTGTTCCGGTAAATTTGGCACTACCATGTTTGTTGATACTGATGTCCAAATTTGTAGATTTTGCCAGCTCCGAGAGAAGATTGCGGATGAATTGAATGCAGCTCACCGCAAGATCGATGCCCTGACTACAAAGCTTGAATCCCTTCAAGAATTTGCCACACTCAACGTAGGAGTGCCCTCGGCCCAAGAAACCTCTACGATGTCAACCGCCATTCCAGTGCATACAGTACCGGTACCCACACCAGCAGCTACCTTAGATGTTGCAGAAAATAATAATAACTCTACTCTCACTCCCCCCCAGGACAACTTTCAGTTAGCGAGAAACAATGTGCATCCCAGTACCAGTACCAGGAAGGTCATCCCGACAACATGCCAAAACCGCTTCAAAATTCTTGCTATTGACGAGGAAGAGGAAACGGAAGAAGTTCGGCTTGTGGGCGACTCCATGGTCCGTGGCCAATTAACCGAGTTCTGCGCCAGGGCACCCAGGACCAGAAAGCGATTCTGTATCCCAGGTGGCGGCGTGGACGACATTGTTGCGGCTGTGGAAGAGGTTTCCAGGCTCGCCCCCGCAAGCACTACGTACGTCATCCACGTTGGATCTAACGATGTCCAACGGACGCGGTCAGAGGAACTACTTTGCAAGTACCGGCGGCTGATCAGGTCCTTCAAGGAAAAATCTAATAGAATCTTAATTTCAGGAATTGTTCCCCGGATTGATGTAGAAAACTGATTCTACAACATAGCTACCAGTACAAATCGCTGACTAGCCAAACTCTGCAGGGAGGAGGACATCGGCTTTGTCGACACGTGGGATCATTTTTACCATGATAAATCTTTGTTTTCAGGAGATGGTGTACATCTCAATGAAGTAGGAGCTGCACGTCTTGGTCGTCTGCTGAACGATGCAGTCAAGGATTTCCGTTCAAAAAACGGGGTCAACCCGGGGTATCCGGGGGTAGTATAAGTCAAATACGAACTGAAAATTCACACAATGCACAATCAGTAACATCCAACTCTAATACTCTTAAGGTGTTTTATGTAAATGCTCGTAGCATACGCAATAAATTTTCAGATCTAGAGGAAATCGTGTTTACAGAACATTATGATATAATCGGCATTACAGAATCTTGGTTAAATACTGAAGACAGAGACTTTTTAGCCGAATATACGCTTCCTGGTTATACAATGTTTGAGAAAAGTCGGATCAATAGAAATGGAGGAGGAGTTCTGTTTTTTATAAAGGAAAGTCTTAATCCCGTCTTAATGTCAAAACCTCAAATTGCGAATATAGACATATCTTACGTACTAGGAACTAAAATAACACTAGCTTTATTATACAGACCCCCAGCTCAATCAGTGCAAACTGACAGTGAAATTTATGAACAAATTGCAGAAATAACTAACATACAAGATACCGTAATTCTTGGCGATTTCAACTTACCCGTGACTAAATGGGGCGATATTCTTACTTCACACTCTGGATACGACCTCTATGCTAACTTGCAAGAGAGTTCACTTTTTCAATTTGTACAATCTCCGACCCGTGGTAATAATGTGCTTGACCTTGTACTCGCAACTAAAGAAGAATTAATAGAGAATTTGAATGGTGGTGATGAATTCAGTAACAGCGACCATCGTACGATAACTTTCACTTTAAAGTTTACTAGTAACAAATCAAATAGCAGCATTGAGAAAGTCCCTAATTTCAAGAAAGCAAATTTTCATAAACTTAAATCAAAGCTTAAAGAAACTGACTGGAGCTTTCTGACTAACAATAACGACATAAATACATCTTGGGAGTGTTTCACAACCACTTACCTTAAGGCAGTGCAAGACTGCATACCATCGAAAATACGGCGTCCAGGCCATAATGATAACCCCAAATGGTGGAATAAATATATTCAAGACTGTCTGCTTGCTAAAAAAATTGCTAATGATAGATTAAAATCCTCACAAAATGATGAAGAACGGGTGAAATTTGTAGAGCTACGACGCAAAGCCAAAAAGTTAATTAAGCAAAGTAAAAAGACCCTGGAGTTACATGTTGCGAATCAAAGTAAAACAAACCCGAAAGAATTCTATAGTTATATCAGAAAGAAAAAAGTAGTTACTTCAACTGTTGGACCGTTAGTCAATGAAAATGGAGAATACACCAAAGACGAAGTACAAATGAGTAATGCCCTCAATACCTTCTTTGCATCAGTTTTTACAACCGAAGACCTCTGTGATATCCCTACACCATCGCCGATTCAGATTGATAATTCAGATGTTCTACGCAATATCACCGTTACAGAGAGAGAAGTATTGAATTGTTTAGATAAACTCAAGGTAAATAAAACGCCTGGACCTGATACAATCTCGCCTAGAGTTCTAAAGGAAGCTAAGGATGAGCTCTCCAAATCACTGACAATGTTATTCAATGAATCCTTGCAGTCTGGGACTATGCCTGATCAGTGGAAGCTAGCCAACGTAACACCGATATTAAAAAAAGGCAGCAAATCCCTACCCAGTAACTATCGTCCAATTAGCTTAACCTCAATTGTATGTAAAATGCTAGAAACGGTCATAAGAGACAGACTCGTAAATCACTTGGAGGCAAATAACTTACTTAAAGATAGTCAACACGGCTTTCGTAAAAAACGTTCCTGTTTAACAAACCTCTTAGACTTCTTCCACGATATCCTCAACCTCTACGATGAGAGTAAAGCTGTAGATATTATATACCTTGATTTTCAAAAGGCCTTTGACAAAGTTCCCCACAAACGTTTACTGCTAAAACTAAAAGCGCATGGAATACAAGACGGTGTGTTGAAATTGTAACAATCCGAAGTATTGCTCAACAGATATTGTAATCTTAAATTATTTGGCCTCAAGACTCTAAAAGTATGGGAACTTCAAACCGTACAAGAGACTGAATTTGATAGGTAGGTATTCAGTAGATATGGTATGGGTAGATTTCTTATAGGGATATTATTCTTATAGAGTTACTTCATTAATATTCCAGTTCTTAGCTAGTTTTATAGTATATGTTCAAGGGTCAACCAACCAAGCTTCATTAATGCCTATTCTAATAGGATTTCAAAACCAAGAAATAATTTAATTATTATTATTATTATTATTATTATTATTAAAGTAAAGTAAAGTTAAAGATTAATATAATTACAAGAAATTTGAATTACTAATTGAATTATTTACAGAGAGATTAAATATAAAAGTAAAATATTAGTTATAACTCTTACAAATAAAAACAAATAAATATAAATATATAAAAAAATATTATAAACTAAAAACATGAAATTATGACATTGAAATATAGTCACGTGCTCAATCCCGGTTAATGAAGATTGTTAGCCTAGGCGTCACACTCTCTAGTTGGTAGGTTGAAGAGAAGGTAAGTAACAACCCGACTGTACTCCAGGTATTCACAGAGACACCACCCCGAGCTATAGTCCAAGTAACACTGAAGTTAGTCTAAAAATAAGATCATTCATAGACTCGGGGAAGAGCTGGTCACTAAGAAAAGAAACTCGCCCCCTAGTGGTGTGTGGCGAGTTAATGATCATTGCAGAGTATATACAAAGGTTCATGGCGCTGGTGTGGTGCTTTGAAGCTCCATGTAGAGGTAGATTTGGTTGGATGAGGCTTCAGGAAGGGTTGAGCAGGCTCGGAGTGTGGTGCTTTGAAGCTCCATGTAGAGGTAGAGTTGGTTGGATGAGGCTTCAGGAAGGGTTGAGCAGGCTTGGAGTTTCGAGGGACGTAACAAAATGGATAGAAAATTGGCTCAGCGACAGAAAGCAAAGAGTAGTCATAAACGGTAAGGCATCTAAATGGACCAATGTAAGTAGCGGGGTACCCCAGGGATCGGTACTAGGACCAATTCTCTTTCTAATTTACATCAACGACATAGATGAGGGTCTCACCTGTACAATCTCAAAATTTGCTGACGATACAAAAATTGCAAATAGCGTACTCTCAAAAGAACAAGTTGACGATATGCAACACAATCTAGATAAATTGTCATGTTGGGCCCAAATTTGGCAAATGAGTTTCAATGCGGATAAATGTAAAGTACTACATATCGGATACCTAAATGAGAAAGCAAACTATTCGATGAATGGCACTCAGCTTAAGAACTAACAGAGAAACCGATCTGGGAGTAACAATATCGAGTAACCTAAAACCGAGTCAACAATGTTCAGAAGTTGTTAAGAAGGCAAACAAAATAATTGGCTTTATAGGCAGGTCATTTCAGCATAAATCCAAAGAAGTTATCCTAACCCTTTACAATTCCTTAGTCCGCCCTCTTCTGGAATACTGCGTTCAATCCTGGTGCCCTTATTACCAAAAAGATATAAACAAGCTAGAACGAGTTCAACGTAGAGTTACCAAAATTATACCTAGCCTAAAGAACAAACCATACGAAGAGGTCTTAGAGAATTAAATCTATTTCCTTTAACCCAGCGCAGATTAAGAGGTGACTTAATTCAAGTGTTCAAAATCATCAAAATCTGTTGTTGCTTGATTTCCTTTGTACTCCGTTGTACTCTTTTTCCTCCCCTCTTCATCTTCTCGTATTCTCCCTGTTTTCCTCTTACATTCTTCCTCCTCTATTATTCTCCCCACGCCCACTCCCTGTTTTCTTATTCCCCTCTTCTCTTACATTCTTCCTCTCTATTATTCTCCCCAGCACTCCCTGTTTTCTTATTCTCCCTGTCTTCCTCTTACATTCTTCCTCCGCTATTATTCTCCCTATGCCCACTCCCTCTTCTCTTATTCTCCCTGTCTTCCTCTTATATTCTTCCTCCTCTTTTATTCTCCCCACGCCCACTCCCTCTTCTCTTATTCTCCCTCCTCCTTTCCTTCCCTCTTCTATTCTCATCCTCCCTTCATTATATTCTAGCCTGTAAGACTCGTCCACACCGTTGATCATTGAGGCTCGTGTTATTGAGAACTAGCCCCCGTATATGTGGAGCTTCCGATAAACTAACTTGGCAACGGAACAAATTATGTTTAACCCTTTCAGTACCGGTGCCCTTCTTTTAACTTTATTCTGGATACTTTAAGGCAATTTTATTCAGTTTAAAAGGGGCCTCCAGCAATTAACAGATTAGATCAGATGGTTATAGAAAAGTAGGAGAGTAGAGAGTTTTGGATAGAGGGAGAATAAGTTGAGAAGTGGGAAGTACAGTAAAAGATAAAAGTACTTGGGCTCAACCAAGTTACTCCATTGTCTGAGGCCTCGAACTATCTCACTTAACCCCTTCTACTGCCACAGATCCTTTTTAAACTGCGCATAATAATCTGATTTTAGCTAGAATGAAATGAAAAAGACATCGTCGGTACAGAAGGGGTTAATTCTATTCTTCTTTCTTCACCTCCCTTCTTCTCTCTCCTACTGGGCTCTTATTCGTTCCTTCTTTTCCCTTGCTTTCTTTCCTGTTCTCTTTCATTCTTCCATCCCTCCATCTTTCTCCTTTGCACTCTTATTCTTATTCGTTCCTCCTCTTCCCTTGCTTTCTTTCCTGTTTTCTTTAAAAAAAAATCACTTCCCTCCTTCTCTCTCCTATTGGTATCTCATTCTTATTCTTTCCTCCTCTTCCCTGTTCTATCTCATTCTTTCTCACCTCCCTCCTTCTCTCTCATTTGCACTCATATTCTTATTCGTTCCTCCTCTTCCCTTGCATTCTTTCCTGTTCTCTCTCATTCTTTCTCCCCTGCCTCTTTCTTTCTCCTGTGCACTATTATTTATATTTGTTCCTCCTCTTCCCTTGCTTTCTTCCCTGTTCTCTATCATTCTTTCTTCCCTCCCTCCTTCTTTCTCCTGTGCACTCTTGTCTCTTATTCGTTCCTCCTCTGTCCTGTCCTTCTTCCCTGTCCTCTCATTCTTTCTCACCTCCCTCCTTCTCTCTCTCATTCTTATTCTTACCTCCTCTGTCCTGTCCTTCTTCCCTGTCCTCTCATTCTTTCTCACCTCCCTCCTTCTCTCTCTCATTCTTATTCTTACCTCCTCTGTCCTATCCTTCTTCCTGTCTCTCATTCTTTCTTCTCCCTCCTTCTTCTCCTACTCTTATCTCTTTTCGTATCGTTCCTCCTGTCTGTCCTTTCTTCCCTGTCCTCTCATTCTTTCTCACCTCCCTCCTTCTCTCTCCTTCTTATTTCGTTCCTCCTCTGCCTGTCCTTCTTCCTTGTCCTCTCATTCTTTCGCTCACCTCCCTCCCTCCTCTCTCATTCTATTCTCCTCCTGTCCTGTCCTTCTTCCCTGCCTCTCGCATTCTGTCTCCCTTCCCTCCTTCTCTCTCCTACTGGTTCTTCTTTTCTCTTCCTCCTCTTTCCTTTCTCCTCATTCTTCCTCCTCTCCCTCCATCTCTCTCCTATTGCGCTCTTTTTCATTCTTTTCTCCCTTTCCCCTGTCCTTTATCATTCTTTACCCTCTACCTCCTTCTGCAATCTTAGTCTTATTATTTCCCCTTCCTTCTCTTCTCTGTTCTCTTTCATGCTTTGTATTTCTCCTCCCCATGCTTTATCCTCATCTTTCATCCTGCCTCATTCGTCTTCCTCAATCCTGTTCCATCCTTTCTTTGTTCTCCTCCATCCTCTCTTCTTCTTTCACCTCTCCCATTCTCACTTTCATCTTATGTTCTTCTTTTTCATCTTCTCTCTCTCTCTCCCTCTCTCTCTCTCTCTCTCTCTCTCTCTCTCTCTCTCCCTCTCTCTCTCTCTCTCTCTCTCTCTCTCTCTCTCTCTCTCTCTTCTTTCCTCTTCCCCTCTCCCCACCCCCTAATTCCTGCTACCTCTCCCTCATTATTCCTTCAGGTGGGGGACTTCCAACTATAACCCATTCAATACAGGTGACGGGTTTATTATGTTTTTATTTTATTTTATTTTTGTTGTTTTAAGTATATTTAGACAATTTTGTGCTGCTTAAGGGGAGATGGGCCTAATTGTTTGAACATGTATGTATCCTTTTTATTATTTGTTTTTCCAGTTTCCTCCCCAGACCTCCATCAAACTTAAAAAAAAAAAAAAACATCCATTAGACCCCCCTTCTAGATTAATTTGTAAATTTTTCGGCCGGTTCTTCCAAAATTACAGGCTCACTATCGTTCGCCGGGAAAAGAAATCGACACCTAAATAGCACGAAAGGTCTTAATTATGACAAATAAATGCTGAGACAGGTCTTAAAATCGCCAAACTAATGGGTCGAACGTCATAAAATCTGAAAACTAATGGGACTATACATGAGGGAGAAGGGGGTATAGAAAACTAATGGGACTATACATGAGGGAGAAGGGGGTATAGAAAAACTAATGGGACTATACATGAGGGAGAAGGGGGTATAGAAAACTAATGGTTCTATATACATGAGGGAGAAGGGGGTATAGAAAACTAATGGGACTATACATGAGGGAGAAGGGGGTATAGAAAACTAATGGGACTATACATGAGGGAGAAGGGGGTATAGAAAACTAATGGGACTATACATGAGGGAGAAGGGGGTATAGAAAACCCTTCCCTTAAGAAGGATCTGTGGTAGTTACAGGGTTATTTGAGATACTTTGTAGTTTCTTAATTGCTGGAGGTCCTTCCTAAACTGAATTAAACCGTCTAATAATAGTATAAACAAATGAAAAGGACGTCACCCCCATCGAAAGGGTTAAAGTGGTACCACACGAGCGCATTTTCAGGCAATTTTCAACGAGCAATTTTGTTTATCGTACTATTTCCAGGCTCTTTCATATTGGAATCGGAAACTAGATCGATGGTAGCTTATGTTAGTTTGTTTAAGTAGGGTACTACTCGCTTTTTCTGGACCCCCTTCTCCTTCATGTTTAGCATATTTGTTTTGAGATTTTAAGACGTTTGTTCCGTTAGTTTGGCGATTTTGAGACCTTTCGCCCCATAACATTTGTCAATATGAAGACTTTTCGTGCCACTTAGGTGTAAAGTTTTTCCTGGAGAGCGATAGCGAACCTGTCATTTTAGAAGGAGTCGGCCTTCGGCCGGGATATTTTTCTACCGAAAAATGTACAAATTTATCTTGATAGGGGGTCGAGGGGGTGTTTATTTAAGCTTGATGGAGGTCTAGCGAGCAAACCAAAAGGTGAAGGAATATATACATAAATACAGTAGACCCTAAATATATACATAAATACAGTAGGGAGACCCTAAATATTACATAAATACAGTAGACCCAAAATTATACATAAATACAGGAGACCCAAAATATATACATAAATACAGTAGACCTATATATATACATAAATACAGTAGACCCAAAATATATACATAAATACAGTAGACCCTAAATATATACATAAATACAAGTAGACCCTAAATATATACATAAATACAGTAGACCCTAAATATATACATAAATACAGTAGACCCTAAATATATACATAAATACAGTAGACCCTAAATATATACATAAATACAGTAGACCCTAAATATATACATAAATACAGTAGACCCTAAATATATACATAAATACAGTAGACCCTAAATATATACATAAATACAGTAGACCCAAAATATATACATAAATACAGTAGACCCAAAATATATACATAAATACAGTAGACCCCAATATAAATACAGTAGACCCCAATATAAATACAGTAGACCCCAATATAAATACAGTAGACCCCAATATAAATACAGTAGACCCCAATATATAAATACAGTAGACCCTAAATATATACATAAATACAGTAGGACCCAAAATAATACATAAATACAGTAGACCCTAAATATATTCATAATACAGTAGACCCAAAAAGCGAGAAACTACCCCCTTTATTCACATAGAACTTCTATTTTGACGCTGCCAGACAACAATTGACCGGAAAAATTGACGGAACAAATCAGCTCCGTGTGACGCCGGTTAAATTTCAGCAGACCACCGAATGGCCACCCTCTTAATTTCGT
>CM064576.1:17557158-17602198 GCA_032716605.1 Paralithodes platypus | reverse complement strand
GACACTATTTTTGTTTTCTATGTGAGTGAGAGAGACAATAGGCAGAACTGCCTGTGACAAGTGCCTCTCCCAGAGTTGAAAGAGTGACAGGGCCAAAATCAAGGGACGTTCGAACCAAATATTCCTGGACACACGGAGTTTGAAGCAATTTAAGTCATAGGATGATAATAAATAATATAAAATCTCCCCCTAAGCTTTGGAGAGTTATCATACAGTCAAGGGGTTTAAAACTACCTCTTTCAGTACTGTACATTGAGGTTGGGTTGCCAGGTACGATGACTATCACTTAACTGTTGGATTTAGTTATAGCAAGGACTCTCGTAGTACAAGGGTTATAATTAATTTATGGGAGAGAGAGATAGTGTGTGAGTGTGTGAGAGAGTTTGTGTATGTGTGTGAGAGAGTTTGTGTATGTGTGTGTGAGAGTTTGTGTGTGTGAGAGAGAGAGAGAGAGAGAGAGAGAGAGAGAGAGAGAGAGAGAGAGAGAGAGAGAGAGAGAGAGAGAGAGAGCAAAACTGTGTGAATAAAGTCCAAACCAAATAGAAACGTTGTAATCAAATCGTAAATGTCGTATAGCGTCGTCTGGCTTCAGCGAAAACAAAATACGATCGTTGCAGTCGAATAATAAAAAGCTACCTCCCCATTGGCTAACAGGGAATGAAAGTCGGATTGTGATTGGCCGGCGAGAATCAGACGACGGGTTCTCATTGGTCAACGGATATGGGGCGAAGTCACACGCGCGTTTTTCCCGTCAACTTATGAGCGGCAACTTAATCCAAACAGCAATTTAGGGGATCGTTTCCATTGGTATTGGCAATTTTACATGACTTATAATAATATACATGGTTAGAATATTATAAAACTCGAATTTAGAATGTCCTAGACTAAAATTGGCGCAAAAAAATGGCGGGAAAAGTAGCTGGTGTGGCTATGAGTTAAGGGTGCTTGCCGCTGATTGGCTGGTTGATCAATGCAGCTGGGGCTATAAAAAGATAATGATAAAGAGTGTCAATGGGGGCGTTTACGATAAGGATGCACGGCGCTGGTTGGCAACACGACAGGTATAGCCTAGTCTGGGTTTTTTTTTTTTTTCACGGCTGATGTTAAAGGGCTAGTGGCAGGATTTTTGGTCTAATAATTAATGTATTCAATTATTTTATTGGTTTCCTCGCAAACGTAGAAAAACACCCCATAGACCCCCTTTCAAGATAAATTTGTATATTTTTCTGTAGAAAAATGTCCCGGCCGAAGGCCGATACGCCTTAGAATTACAGGCTCGCTATCGCTCGCCAGGAAAAAATCGACACTTAAATTGTACGAAAGGCCTTACAATTATTGACAACGAAATGGGACGAAAGGTATTAAAATCGCCAAAATAATGGGCCGACCGTCTTATAATATCAAAACTAATGGGGCTAACCACGAGGGAGAAAAGGGTCCAGCAAAACAAGCACTACCCTCTTAAATTGAACCCCTTAGCATCTGATTCCTCGATTCTCTTAATGGCCAAATATGATACTGCTATGTCTTCGCGTCATAGCATTGCCAAGTTTTCATAATTAGCAACTTATTTCCCTGCAGAATCTTGGCAATAGCCGAGTAATGAGGATGGCGAGATAAGCAATTTACCATCAGCTGGACCAAAAAAAAAAAAAAAAAAAAAAAAAAAACAGACTACAGTATCAGTTAACCCTTTGACGCTGTTGACGAATTTTGACAGTATTGTGGCTCGAAATAAACCGATTATTTTATCTTATTGTTATTGTTATTATTATTGTTGTTATTATTATCATTATTATTATTATTATTTGTATTATCATTCGAAGACTTTATGCAATTTAGGAAGGACTGGGGGAATTATATGGGTTAGACTATCTCCATTAACCTTCTGACTGTCATACACCCTTTCGAAGCTGAATAAAATCGTTTAGTCATAGCCAGAAAACAGCAAAGAAATACTTATCGGATCTTCTGTGGGGTTTTTTAAGTTTTTTTTTCTGGGCCCCCTTCTCCCTCATGTTTAGCGCCACTAGTTTGGCGATTTCAAGGCATTATGTACCATTTAGGTGTCGAATTTTTCATGGCGAGCGATAGCGAGCCTGTAATTATTAGAGTAATTGGCCTTCGGCCGGGACATTTTTCTACCGAAAAATGTAAACATTTACCTGAAAGGGTCTAGGGAGATTTTTTTACAGCTTGATAAAGGTCTAGCGAGGAAACTAAACAAATGTATATATAAGTAAATATACACCAACAAATAACCACTTAACATCCTCCCCCTGAGGACTGGTGGACCTGCTGAAGGAGGTGTGAAGGGAGAATCTATACCCCATGACCTAGTACCCCCTCCCAGTGATTCCCAAACAGATAGGATGGTCACACTTTATTCTTCAGTGGTGTGAGTGAGTCAGTGAGTGAATGAGTGAGTGAATGTGAGGGTGAGTGAGATAGAATGAGTAACAAAGAAAGAGAGAGAGAGAGAGTATAAACCTCAGTTGAAGTATTGAGGGATAAGCCTTTACAACGGCACTAATAATAACCTAAATAATATAATGCGGGTATCCAATAGAAAACGGAGGCATATGAGGGTGACTGGTATGAAGAACGATAAGACATAGTAACAACAACAATATAATACCACAGACGAACAGATAGACAGATACAGCAAAGACAGACATACAGACAGTATATATAGAGAGAGACAGGTAAACAGGACAGACAGACAGATAGGACAGACACATAGAGAGACATATATACAGACATTACAGAGAGACAGAAAAACAGATTAACAGACAGACAGATAGGACAGACGGACACACTAACATACAAACATATAGAGAGACAGACAGATGAGACAGAGGTAAAACATACAGGTAGAGAGATAGACATACAGACAAACATGACAGATTTACAGACATAAAAACAGGCAAACAGTACAAACAGGCAGAGAGTCAGACAAAAAAGGACAGGCATACAGATATATGGACAGACAAACAGGATAGACATACAGAATATATAGATAGACAGGCAGACATACACACATATAGATACACACATACCCAAATACAAAATTAATAAAAATAAAAATATAATGAATAAATAAAATACAAAAGGTCTACATTCTACACTCTGGAAAATATGCCTGTTAACCCCTTCAGTACCATGACGTCTTTTTACCTTTCATTCTGGCTAAAGGTAGACGATTTTAGGCAGCTTCAGAAGGACCTATGTTGTTCAGAGCATTTATGGCGTTCGCATTTGCCCCTTTAGAGTCTTTTAGAGGTAGATTATAAGCTGAAAAAGTCGTCTAATGGTAACCACAATAAGATAAAAATGACGTCATCGTGCTGAAAGGGTTAAAAAGGGTCTATAGAGTGGCCATAATAATCTACCCTCTTAAGGGTAGATAGGTCGTTTTTCTGGTCCCCCTTCTTCCTCATGCTTAGTCCCATTAGTTTTCAGATTTTATGACGTTCGGCCCATTAGTTTGGCGATTGTAAGACCTTTCGTCCCATATATTTTTCAATATTAAGACTTATCGTGTCATTTAGGTGGCGATTTTTTCCTGGCGAGCGATAGAGCCTATAATTTAAGAGGAACCGGCTTTTGGCCGGGATGTTTTCCTATCGAAAAATGTACAAATTTATCTTGAAGGAGGGTCTTGGGGGGGAGGAGGGGGGGGGGGGGGAGTTTTTAAAAGTTTGATGGAGGTCTAAGGAGGAAACTAAAAACAATGATAACATCATTTATAAATGAGAAAATAAATACATCTATCCTCCCTTATTGATAAACTGACAGTAATAAAGCCCTCTTATACCAGTTAGAAGGCTATATTACCATCAATATATCCAATGACCTCACTTCTTCCTGTCTTCGTGGTGCAATGCATAAGTGTGTTGATTTTCGGTGTGAGCATCCTAGGTTCGAATCCCCGGACTGCCACATGTGTTTGTTAATTTCATTAATCGAGTTTAGGAGTAAAGTTGGTTGGTGGAGAGAACATAATAATACCTTCATATCCTCTTTATACCTGTGATTTATGACAGCTGGGACAGGCTGGAAAGATGAATAATTAATACACAGACAGGCGAATATATATATTTAAACTTCAATGTTCTGTGCGAAAGTAAAAATAAATATATAAATCACGACAAAGTCCCACAATCCAGGCCACAAGATTAGAAGATAATGAGATTAAGGGTCGATTTTTTTTAATCTACACTCAGAGGGTGAAAAACAGGAGGCAAAGGTTCCTATTATATATATATAGTTAAACATGAGGGAGAAGGGGTATCCATAAAAAAAAAATCGCCTTCAGGATAAAAGCATAAACAAAAAATGGGAGAGCTATAAATGTAAAAGAGAAAAACACTGTAAAATTCTAGGTTATAAACAAAGTTTTGGAAATGGTATATTGACGGTGATTTACCTTGCTGTCCTTATTATTAACCGGGTTTATTACTACCAATATACCTGGAAAATAGGTATATCATTATGGACACACTAAATACCCCTTTCAAACCCTAAAAACTTTAACAGTGCACAAATGTAAATATGTAAACTGTATAATAAAACAAAGTGATTAACAGATACATTAATACTTATCTTGACAATTCCCATAATTATAATGACTAAAGTCCAGGATGTATATACAGCTAAAACATATAATCGTCAGAACTAGACAGACTACAAAGTGGAAGTGAAAAATTATTACAAATCTCTCTCACTCTCACTCTCACTCTCTCTCTCTCTCTGAACTAAGTGATAAACACATAAGCATCTTCATATTTTTGGATAAAGTATTTATAAATATACTGATTTCATAAGTACATGTACATGTATGCAGGTACAGTATGCATGTATATTATATACTCTTAATATTACGTATAGTTATCTCATACTAACCGATCCTCTCTCTCTTACCTCTACGATGAGAGTAAAGCTGTAGATATTATATACCTTGATTTTCAAAAGGCCTTTGACAAAGTTCCCCACAAACGTTTACTGCTAAAACTAAAAGCGCATGGAATACAAGACGGTGTGTTGAAATGGATAGAAAATTGGCTCAGCAACAGAAAGCAAAGGGTAGTCATAAACGGTAAGGCATCTAAATGGACCAATGTAAGTAGCGGGGTACCCCAGGGATCGGTACTAGGACCAATTCTCTTTCTAATTTACATCAACGACATAGATGAGGGTCTCACCTGCACAATCTAAAAATTTGCTGACGATACAAAAATTGCAAATAGCGTACTCTCAAAAGAACAAGTTGACGATATGCAACACAATCTAGATAAATTGTCATGTTGGGCCCAAATTTGGCAAATGAGTTTCAATGCGGATAAATGTAAAGTACTACATGTCGGATACCTAAATGAGAAAGCAACTATTCGATGAATGGCACTCAGCTTAAGAATGTAAACAGAGAAACTGATCTGGGAGTAACAATATCGAGTAACCTAAAACCGAGTCAACAATGTTCAGAAGTTGTTAAGAAGGCAAACAAAATAATTGGCTTTATAGGCAGGTCATTTGAGCATAAATCCAAAGAAGTTATCCTAACCCTTTACAATTCCTTAGTCCGCCCTCTTCTGGAATACTGCGTTCAATGCTGGTGCCCTTATTACCAAAAAGCTATAAACAAGCTAGAACGAGTTCAACGTAGAGTTACCAAAATGATACCTAGCCTAAAGAACAAACCATACGAAGAGCGTCTTAGAGAATTAAATCTATTTCCTTTAACCCAGCGCAGATTAAGAGGCGACTTAATTCAAGTGTTCAAAATCATCAAAGGCATCGACAATATGAACTGTAGTAAGTACTTCACTATCGACCAATCTAATTACACGCGGGGAAACGGTTGCAAAATTATTGGTAAATCTTTTAACTCGCACGAATCTAAGAATTTCTTCTTCAATCGAGTTGTCAACTTGTGAATGGGCTTCCCCGAGACGTTATAGACTGCTGCAGCACCGTTGATTCATTTAAATTCCGCCTAGACAAATATCTCGCATCAAACCCGCGACTGACTGCGTTTGTAAATGAATAACTTTATCCTCCCCTCAGTACTAACCCATATGTCCCCTACTAACTTCCTAGTCCTGCCACGTTAGTGGCAGGGCAGTAGTTCCCTTTCCAATGTTCCCTTACCCACTCTAAACCACTGTTTGGACACTTGATCCTCAGTGTTTTGGAGGACAAGCAGCCTAGAAGGGTCACTAGATCTGTTGTTGCTTGATTTCCTTTGTACTCCTTTGTACTCCTTCGTACTCTCTCTCTCTCTCTCTCTCTCTCTCTCCATTCTGACGTGGCAAGGAAAAATAGCCTAGAATGCAGTTTGACTCACACAGAAAACGGAACTAGGCCAAACTAAAGTTTTATGAATTATCCAGGACACTATTAAACACTTAACAGAAATAAAACTATACTGAGGTCTATAACTGAATTCAAATACAATAAATAAGATTGACATATAAACAGAAACAGAGTAATTTATTACTAACAAATTAATAAATGCAAATATAAATTTAACAATGAAGTGTAGACCATTTTAAAGGCAAATAAAGAGAAATATGAGTGTGATAAAAGCAGGGTATATATATATATATATATATATATATATATATATATATATATATATATAAGAAAGTGTAGATCCAATTTTAAATTAGACGAATAATCTATATACATCTAACTGTCTAACCTCTTCCAATAACGAATACACCTGGTTTTAATGCATTGTGTACGTTCTAAAAAATTACAAAACTTTAATTAACGAAACAGGGATACACAAATATAAGGAGAAGCTAATGTTCTAAAGACTGAAATTTAAAGTTAACAAAATGATAACTTAACATAAATTATTATACGGGTAAAAAGACACAACGAACTCCTAAATAGAAAGCAACACCACCACCACCACCAAAAAAAAAAAAAAAAAAAAAAAAAAAAAAAAAAAAAAAAAAACAGAAACAAGTAAATCACTTATGAGGTCAGCTTTTTAATTAATTCTGTCTCCTAAGTTAACCTATATTTATATTTTAGTCTATAAGTCATTTGTTTTAAGCTGGCGAGAAAATACTAAGTTATTTCAACGCCTGTATAGCCAATTATGTTACTAACTCTGATCAATTGGCAACTACCGAAAAATGTACACATATATCTTGAAGGGGAGTGTGGGGTGTATTTTTTAAGCTTGATGGAGGTCTAGCAAGGTAACAAAAGATATATGAATAAATAAATAAATATACCTTGAAATTAACCACAATCTTTTCAGGCACTCGTGGTCTGGCATCTTCTTCACTCCTTCACCACCATAACGTAATGGTCATCCTATTCTGGGTAACATTAGACGATTTTCTTTACTTTATATTCATCTCTACGCCTCAAATGGGTAAGTACGATCTCAATAAACCCTCTTAAAAAAATCTGGTTGCCATTAGACGATTTTCTTTACTTTATATTCTACCTCTACGACTCAAATGGGTAAGTAGGATCTCAATAAACCCGCTCTTAAAAGATAGGTCCTTCTTTAACTGCAGAAAATCGTGTAGTTGTAGCCAGCATCAAAAGTAAAAAGGCTTCATGGTGTTGCAGGGGTTAAGTTAGTTATCATTCCAGTCTCTTAAAATCTGGCAACTTCTTAAGGGGAGATGGGTCGTTTTTCTGGTCCCCCTTCTCCCTCGTGTTCAGTCCCATTAGTTTTCAGATTTTAAGATGTTTGCCTCATTTGTTTGTCGATATGGCAGAGAGAGAGAGAGAGAGAGAGAGAGAGAGAGAGAGAGAGAGAGAGAGAGAGAGAGAGAGAGAGAGAGAGAGAGAGAGAGAGAGAGAGAGAGAGAGAGAGAGAGAGAGAGAGAGAGAAAGAGAGAGAGAGAGATAGAGATTTGATTTCATTGTTTTATTGAGAAAAGTACAAATGTTACACAAGTATCATAGTTACATTATCTCAAAAGGGCGAAGGTGCATACGCAATCTTCACCCTAATTCTAGCTTAAACTATGGCATTACATATATATTTAGATAAATGATACATGGATATTGAATATAATTTTTAACACCTTGAGATCGATAAATGCCCTGCAGTAGTCAGCAACATGTGATAGGCACTTGATGACGGCATCAGTAGTTCCTTTACCTTTGATGAACCCAAATAAATTATTACTTAATTTTCCTCCTATAACATATATTATTGTAATCTTTCTAAAAGCATTCTTTCCATCATTTTGCAAAAACAAGATGTTAAGGAGACTGGCCTAAATCCTCCTCCAGGCTTAGGGATAGGAATAATGATAGCCGTTTTCCATGCTCGGGGTAATCGACCCTCTTGATAACTCATATTGAATAGATCAAGTAGTGGACCTTTATCCATGCTTGCCAAACAGTTTAATATATCATAGGTTACTCCGTCCTCCCCAGGGGCTGTACATTTCCCATGTTTAATAGCTCGAAATAGTTCATCCCTAGTAAACATTACATCAGTGTTATCCCCTGTATTTAAAGCGTTAATAATTACTTCTCTCCTGCCCCTTCCCATTTATTTACTGCCTCTTTGATGTCCTGAGGTATACTTTCTTTGCTTGACGCGAGTGACCATTTCTTCATTAGCTCTTAGCAAATTTTTCAGGATTCGGGTGTGCTACATTATTGATTTTCTTTCCTTTAACTTTTTTAACCTCTTTCCAAATTTCACCAATATTTTTACTATTTCCGATATTATTTGTAAATTTCGTCCAATACTCCCTTCCGACTTCTTTTCTAGCTTCCCAGCAAATTTTTGCTGTCTCCAGCAACGTGCTTTTTGCTTCGTCATCCCTTCCATCGTTTACCCATTTTCTATGCGCAACCTTGAGCATTTTGTTCCATCCTTGGAGGACTTTATCATGGGCATAATTATTTATTATTATAATTAATTTCGGGTGGATGGGACATGTTAGCCTTGGTCGGCAACCCATCTAGGGGAGATAACCTTATAAAAATCCGGGTGGATGGGACTCGTCAGCCTTGGTCGGCAACCTGTCTAGGGGAGTAAATCTTATACAAATCAGTACTGCTATCTTAGGGTGAAGCAGGTTAGTGGATGGATTAGCCGCACACCACTGTAGAAAAATAGTGCTAAAAAATACATAAAAGGCCATGGAGTCAGACGGACCCTAAATTGAGTGGTCAATCCTGTAAGTCCTTCAGTAAACTGGCATAGGTTGTCCCTCTTACAGGGGTTAGGTTTTCTTGGGGGCATTTTGTGTATGGCCACCCCTATTAAGGGGAGTAAGGCGTCTGGCAATAGATAGATAGATAGATAGATAGATAGATAGATAGATATTTATTATTGTTCGGCCGTTTTCTTTTCTTTGACGTCTGAACATTACGGCTTAATGAGGTTTCTATAACTTTAATCATATCATCAAAGAAAGAGTTAATTGATTTAGGATGATAATAATATTATTACTGTACCATTTTTTAATAATTATATTCAATACAGTTTTGTATATCGTCTTTTGGAAGCATTAGTTTTTTCTATTGGCCCCGAATGCTAGTTTTCCTAATGGAATTTTAATATCAAGAGCAAAATTATCACCAAGTAGTTCAGCCTCTACTACGCAGCTTCCATCCAGCCCTTGTCCATTTACAGTAGTATAAAAGCGGAGTCGAGTCTCCCTCCCTTAATATGGGTTGCTTCTTCCGATCCTAGTAATTTAATGTCTTGGTAATCTTGTACAAATTGATAAAATCTTCTACCATTCGTATTTATTTTCCCTTGGAATTCAAATTCATTATATCTAGCGTTTAAGTCCCCAGCGACAAGAGTAACCTCATTATACAAACTATCAGGCAGAGCACTGGCATGAAAGCAGTTGTGTGAGACATATGCGTTAACGATATTAAGGGTCCCCTTCTTTTAAATATAGTTTTACTGAGACTGATACCTTCTGATTTCATGGGCGCCTCTATTAATTCTGAGGGTATGGACTTTTTTTACATATGTGGAAACTCCCCTTATATTATCATCTGAAACTAATTAATATAGTTTATACCCATCGAGTTTTATTATACTACCATTCCTATCCCCAGTTTCCTGGAGAAGAATTGCATCAGTGTCGAACTTTGTTACATAATAATGAACATCGTGCATTCTACCACCTAAGCCATTCACGTTCCAAGATATTATTTTTAGATGTTTATGATCCATTATGGCGATCAATGTCCATTGATCCAACATTCAGCCCTTCCATATATTTGGTAAACTTATCTAAGCATGCTTGGATTTCTGTCCACCCCTCCACCACTTTTTCTGTTATTTCTTCATTATTGCCGTATTTCGCAAGATTTTTTTCCTACGCTGCTTAGCCATGGCCTTCTATATACATGCATATAGAAGGCCGTGGCTTAGCCCATTCTCCATAAATTAAATTTATGTTGTTTCAATTTAACTTCTTTCCATTTTATATATACTTCAAAAGTTATTCCTTTTTCTGTAGTTACCTTACTGTCCTGGGTTTTGGTTTCCTCCATTGTCTGATTTCCGGTGTTATGGCTTAGGATTTCCACTTCACTTTCTTCCACTTTGTTGTCACCATTTACTGTTTTTCTTGTAATTTTATTTACTGTTTTTTCTAGGTTTTCTATCCTATTTCCCAACTCACGGATAAACTTGAACATTTCCTTTGTTTCCTGCCACCTGGCCTCCTCTAAGTGGTTAAGTTGGCTCACCTGTGTGGGGTTGATACTGCTACTCTGGCTGGCTGGTGCAGGGTCTCGGTCGTCAGCTGTTGATACCCCTGGTCTCCTCCTTTCATGGTCCCTACCACTTGACCCTTGTGTTTGAGGAAGCTGTTTTGGTATTGCCCCTGTCTTTGGGTCAGAAGGTCTTCCTCCAATCCATGGGTTTTCGTGATCAGGTGGCGGCGGTGGTTGATGGTAGCGTGGTTGAGGGGACCCCCCTTGGTGTTGGTATGTCTCCCCCTCTTTGTAGCGTGTATGGGGTATGTCCAATGCCTTTGGTATGTCACTGCCAAGGTCACGGCCACCGTTACTCCCAGGTTTCTTGCGACACTTGAACGACCGCGCATTGTGTTCCCCCCCACAGTTACAACAGTTAGGCACCACTCTGATGTTATTATTTATATTGTCTCTACATTTGGCAGAGCGATGTCCTCTACCACAAAATCTGCACCTTGCATCCGCCTGGCAGGACCAAGCTTTATGGCCCCATCTACTGCAGTTCAGGCATAGGTCGACCTGTTCTTTGTATTGAGCTAAATATTTGTAACCCATGCCTGTCACAAATATTTTTTCAGCATTTCCCCTTTCACAAGCGCTACTATTTGTGATCGGTCTTCCCCTTTTATTTGATTGCGCTTTGCCCATACAAATCGTGAATCGTCCAGGATATACGTAGGGTCAAGCCACACCGGATAGTTGAATATAATTACCTTCGTGTATTTCTCGTTGTCGTCCGGAACTTTGAGTGTGACTCCATTGTACCCTTCTGTTGTTAATACTTCTACTGCTTCTTTGCTCGCCACAGTCAGGTAGGGTCTGTGATTTCCTTCCTTGAGAAGTGGTAGGAAGGATTTATGCTCCCTCCCTAGCTTGACCGCCCACAGTATTTTCTCTTGGAAGGTCATTTTCAAATCATGGGGGAAGAGAAGTCTAGGCCGCTTCCCTGCCATATCGTCGGTAGTTCCTGGTGTCACCTCACCCTGTGCTGCCCCCTCTCCTAGCCTCTCCACATCCCCATCTCCTCTCTCTTCTCACCTTCCTCACCTTGCTTCTCTCCACGTGTCGTCACTCTCCTTTCTTTATCCTTCGTCTGATTCGCACCATTCTTAATTTGAGAGAGAGAGAGAGAGAGAGAGAGAGAGAGAGAGAGAGAGAGAGAGAGAGAGAGGGAGGGGGGAGTGTAATACCTACCATTTCAAAATAGTGCATGAGAGAGAAGAGAGAAGAGAGAGAGAGAGGGGAGGGGGGAGTGTAATACCTACCATTTCAAAATAGTGCATGAGAGAGAAGAGAAAAGAGAGAGAGAGAGGGGGGGGGTGTAATACCTACCATTTCAAAATAGTGCATGAGAGAGAGAGAGAGAAGAGAGTGAGAAGGAGAGAGACGGTGAGAGAAGAGGGGAGTGATGATGACCGATTTTCGAGAGAGAGAGAGAGAGAGAGAGAGAGAGAGAGAGAGAGAGAGAGAGAGAGAGAGAGAGTGTGTACAGTACCTATTAATACCTACCTTATCAATATAGTGCATCCCGTCCCTCTGGGCCTGTACACTCTCACCTAATTTACTGTACTCCATTAGGCCTTGCATTATAAAGTACTTCACAACATTAGTACAGTCAATTAGTGTACATAAAATACACCTAGGCCACTCAAAATGTACTCTTCAGCATTAGGCTTTTTATAGAGTACGGTATATCACAGACTTAGTATTCCAAATTACACACAGGTGCCGCACTAATTATATATATATATATATATATATATACAATCCCATAATGTACTAAAACATTAGTTAGAATGGTGAATATTTTGATGAACACTTTACCCCACATAACACAAAATTATAAAAACAATTCGAAAGCATGGATTAACATTTTATCATCGATTTTAAACAATTTAGTAAAAGTATTGCTCGAGTCAAATTAAAAAGAACAAATATCTACAACTTCAACTTTACTCTAGTTTTTATAATAATAATGAGTTCCTTAATATACCTGATCAAAGCCTAGTATAGTAATTGTATTCTGATCATTGGTCCGGCGAAGGTGAGCCTGTAGACTATTGTATAGACTATTGGAGGTTTTAAGGAAGGAAAGTAGTTTTTTTTCTGGGCCCCCTTCTCCCTCAAGTTTAGCCCAATTAATTTTCACATTTGAGGACGGTAGGCCCATTAGTTTGGCGATTTTAAGATCTTTCGCCCCCATTTCTTTGTCAATATTAAGACTGTGCGTGTCAATTAGGTGTCGATTTTTTTCCTGGCAAGCGATAGCGAGCCTAATTAACCCTAAATAACGAATGAAAATAATAGACAATACCAACAAAAACAAAGAAGAACAGACTCCAAAAAGCTACTAAATGTAATTCCTGCCTACTATAAACAAAATTAGTCTGTTCATTCTAGGTTGGGCAGAAATCGTAACCCCTAACCTCTCATAACTCAAAAAGGACTAGAGTAATCGAGCTAATATTTCTACCAAACAGGAAGACTTGGCTAGGGAGTATGTGTGTAAATTGACAGCTCATTTGCTCTAGCCCTTCTTGAGTTACAGAGGTTATAGAAGTTACGATTGCTGCCCAGCCTAGCATGAACCGACTATACCAGCCTATCTTGAGAGAGAGAGAGAGAGAGAGAGAGAGAGAGAGAGAGAGAGAGAGAGAGAGAGAGAGAGAGAGAGAGAGAGAAAAAAAAAAAAAAAAAAAATTTATAAAAAAAAAAAAAAAACAGCCTATCTTATCACAGTACCCAACCCTTAGTACATTACAGTTAGCGCGTACATTCAGCAGACTCATGTACTCCAGGACCTTTAGCACATGTGTCAGCTTACCATGTACAGTCACGAGCAAAAGTAACGTCCTCCCTTCACAACTCTATTTTACTCTATTGATATAAGGTCAATTTATATCCCTCAACATTAACTGACGAAAGTGTTAAGTGTCTGTGTGTGAGAGAGAGAGAGAAAGAGAGAGTTTTTATTAATCTTTTCACGCATTTATGATGCAGAGGCTGCCAGATTAGCAATAAGAAATAATGTTCTCTCACTCTTATAATTACCTCTCCAAAATTAGTTTTCTGCCCACAGCTAACTCAAAGACAACTGCAGAAGTTGAAGTAACTAAACTAAAGGTTTCTAAATACCCCTGATGGTAACAAAGGCTTTAAAGTATCCCCAATAGGATCAACATCGCGTCATATGCGTGAAAGGGTTAACCCCTTCATTAGACGATAGTGTCATTCTACTTTGATTCTGGCTACAGTTAGCCGATTTTTAAAGCTTAGGAAAGAACTCTACAAAAGGGCTAAGCTCCCAACTTGGCCCTCTAACACCCACAGATCCTCCCTAAGCTGAATTAAATCCTCTACTCCTCGGAAAGGGTTGTGGTGTACTGAAAGGGTTAAGTATGTACACCCACGCCACAGAGGCCTTAAAGGGAGCTTTGGATTTACTTGTACATATTTATTCATGTTTTTATACACCCAACAGGACTCGAACCACAGACATTATTTATTCAATTATAGATATATTTATTTATTATTTTTAGTTTCCTCCCAAGATCTCGATCAAGCTTAAAGAAATACCCCCTTCGAGATAAATTTTGTAAATTTTTCGGTCACGGCCGAAAGCCGATTCCATATAAATTACAGGCTCGTTATCGCTCTCCAGAAAAGAAAAAAAATCGACATCTAAATGGCACACGTTTATAAATCGCCAAACTATTGAGGCTAAACAAGAGGGAGAAGGGGGTCCAAGAAAACCAAACCTCCCTTGACCAGACGCCAAACCAATGTTGTATTTGTATACTGACTGTAGCAGTTTCTCAATCATGCCAAGTGTGTATTTGAAGGGAAAGGGGGGGGGGGGGTAATATGAATGAATTACCAGTGTACTATCGTATGTACTAAACTGTATTCCTCGGTAGTATAGTGGTGAGTATCCCCGCCTGTCACGCGGGAGACCGGGGTTCGATTCCCCGCCGGGGAGACATATGTTTTGCAGCAAACATACTCGGGGAAATACAGCTCTCGCCAAGGCCACTGAAGGATGGCCAAAACAACTCCAGGTAGGAACTCCAGGTAGACGGGTAATGCATACTAACAATTAACGTTTATACAACAAATTAATGTACTGTATGCTACATTCACTTCCATTTGTAAAAACAGATAATTAATACGAATTACTGTGGGCACCTATACCTCAATCACTTCCTATATAATCGATCCTTAAATAACCAGAACACACTATAAATAACCTCATCGGATGCTGAGGGGTTAATTTTCCTCAAGACAACTAATTTAACCCTATTCAAACCAACACCACAGCAAAAATTAAAAATAGAAAAATAATGTTATATATATATATATATACAGGGTTATTCAAAACTTTAGTGACAAAATTACAGGGTGAAGTCCTTACATGATATTAAATATATTTCCATATGTATTTTACCCAAAAATAAAAGGTTAATTACAGACATGAAAGCCAAATCCATTACCGTGGGCGAACGATCGAACACTTCAAAATCAACCCCGAACCCTCCCACATCACCCCCTATTCTCTCTCGGGTAGGTGAGGGAAGTTATTACAATGTATGAAGCAATGAACCCTTACCGATCCCGGGATTCAAACAGATCCGTAGGCTTTGAATCGATCCCAAGGCTTCGTGTATCATGTAATTATTATGTTCCTTCCAACAACCAACCATACTCCTAAAATCGATTAATGAAATTTACAAACACATGTGGCAGTCCGTGGATTCGAACCCAGGATGCTCACATCGAAAATCAACACCTTATACATCGCACCACGAAGACAGTTAAAGGTTGGTGGACACTGCCTACGATTTATTATGCAACTTCGAATCCTGCATATCAATCTAAGCATGTACACACATCCCAACTGCAACTCACGTAGGCTATGCATATGTGAATGGAAAGAGCAATTAATGGGGCCTTAACCACTTAGGGAAGTCCTCTCGATAAATTACTCCTGAACCAATATCAATTATTATGTTCCTTCCAACAACATGTCAGATAGGCTAAGCGAGTAGTAACCAGTAATAGTTTTTATTATTTTTTTATTACAGGGTTTACACTGTACAGTATCAGTGTATTAAATTAGTGTCACATGCAACCATAACAGAAAATCCGATACTTTTATTACACAGCATTGTACAGTATGCCGTTAAATGTACGTATAATACCAGTTGTTACAGAACATTACAGTAAAATTAGGGTTATCCTTGTAAATAAAGAAATGAATACGTACAGTACAGTCACTCATAATTTTTTTTTTTTTTAGATGCCAGGGCGTATACGTTACTACTATCTTATCTGACATTACATGAAACACGAAGCCTTGGGATCGATTCAAAGCCTAAGGATCTGTTTGAATCCCGGGATCGGTAAGGGTTCATTGCTTCATACGTTGTAATAACTTCCCTCACCTACCCGAGAGAGAATAGGGGGTGATGTGGGGGGGGGGGGGGTTTCGGGGTTGATTTTGAAGTGTTCGATCGTTCGCCCATGGTAATGGATTTGGCTTTCATGTCTGTAATTAACCTTTTCTTTTGGGAAAAATCCATATGGAAATATGTTTAATATCATGTCAGGACTTCACCCTGTAATTTTGTCACTAAAGTTTTGAATAACCCTGTACAGTATATATATATATATATATATATATATATATATATATATATATATATATATATAAAACATGAAAAATATTGATTCTTGTGGTAAGAATATATGCGAATATGCTTCCACACTAAAGGTGTGTAGAAAAGGGTAGGTTCACTGCACAAAGTTTACAAAATGTTAGTGCTAACATTAAATTGCATCTAAAATATATTGCATGCACAAAATAAGGGTTTAAAAAGTATGTCCGAGTATATTATTAGAAGGCTCGGACTGTTGTGTACATATTAAAATAATGTTTATGTAAAAGTGTTAAAATGCATTTCTCTACTTTCGTAGATCTTCAGTTATTATACAAATTTGCAAGAGTGGCTGGCTCCGAGTCAGGTATTTGTTCTGTACTCTTCTGTGGATTTCCAGGCACTGGTTTAGACAATAAAATGTTTGTCTTAAGTTGTGATAGTTAAAAAAATACTTCGTTCTTGTTCCAGTATTGTTTTTCGTTCAGAGTCTATTTATAGTTCTTTATTCAAATGAGGCTTGAATTTATTTATGAAGTGACTTTCTTTACTCTTTCTCAAAGCAACGTCATCTTTCTTTACTTTGTAAAAGGGCATTGTATTAAAATTAGATTTATCTTTAGCACATTTTGATATGTGAGTACTAACATATAGCCCTGTATTATGTCTAATGTGGTCCCTGTGCAGGTTTGTTCTAAGTCTAAGATTCCAAGTCTCGCCAATGTAGATGGAATTACAGCCATTACAACGAATCACGTAGATACAATTGAGCGTGGAACAATTCATATTATGATTAATTTCAAATGTGTAATTAGTATCTACAAATTTGAATTGATTCCCTTCTATTATTTGTGTGCATAATTTGCATCTTGGGTTACCACATTTCGTCACCCCTTGATTTTGTACCGTATTGAATCTGGCCTTGGTAAGTTGGTTAGCAAATTCTTAAGGTTACTGGGTTGTTTCTTCGACTTTATTAATGAAACATCTTTAAATATATGCTTAGTTTCTTGAGAGGTTTTTGCCTGGAAATCCACAGAAGAGTACAGAACAAATACCTGACTCTGGAGCCAGCCACTCTTGCACATTTTTATAATAACTGAAGATCTACGAAAGTAGAGAAATGCATTTTAACACTTTTACATAAACATTATTTTAATATGTACACAACAGTCCGAGCCTTCTAATAAGATACTCGGACATACTTTTTAAACCCTTATTTTGTGCATGCAATATATTTTAGATGCAATTTAATTTTTGCACTAACATTTTTTAAACTTTGTGCAGTGAACCTACCCTTTTCTACACACCTTTAGTGTGGAAGCATATATATATATATATATATATATATATATATATATATATATATATATATTAATTTCACTTCAACACCAAACACCTCCCAAAAAATTAATGAAAGCAAGCATGTGATCCGCCGGGATTCAAAGCTGGGTTACTACATACATATTTTAAACATGGTAACCATTACACCATCATGGCAATTAAAATGAAAATATAAAATAAATATAAAATAAAAATAAAAACACATACATACACTCCAGACTGTTTTGTGTATATGTTTTATGGAGAACATAATACGTATTGTAACGTGAACAAGTGATGAATTGTGTGAATGATTGATTGTTCTCCCTGACCTTTAAAGGCTCACCCATACTGACTAACTCACTTGTATTGGTTAACTTCATTTTATTGTCATGCAGATGATGTAAAAGATATATCTATCCATCAATTACAGCTGAAACGGTGATAACCTTGATATATATATATATATACTGTAAATTATTATATATAATATATATATTTATATATATATACACACAGTATAATAAAGGGTGTCCCGAGAGAGACATGCCAAATATCAGGATATGATTATATAGATGATTCTAAGCATAAAGCGTTCTATAACAAAATTATACATCTCAACCGTTTAAGAGGTATTGAAGGTTATATAATTATAGTGTTCTCCCCCGCATTCGCATTCGCTGTAATGGTCTCTTCCTTGTCAAATAGTTTCCAGCAGTTTCCAGGTCCAAAGTGACCTAACATGTCTACAATTATTTTGCAACTTACAGAATCATAGTGTCTTAATGATAACATGGTAAATAACCCCGACAATGTCCCAGCAACCCTCAGGAGCCTACTGTAGGTCTAGGAAGGGCATAAATCGGGCTTGGATTTGCTAACCGAGGCAGGACCAGAAAAGACCACCACCACCACCACGAGCATCACCAACCTTCCACCTTCTCCCGGATCAAGAAGTCAGATTTGGGATTAACAAAGGGGACATGACAAATGTACTAAAGCTCAGTGATAGCGAAAGAACTCGTACCAATGGTTTCAAATTAGATAAATTTCGTTTCAGAAAAGATATAGGCAAATATTGGTTTGGTAACAGAGTTGTAGATGGGTGGAATAGGCTACCAAGTGATATAGTGGGATCAAGAACGATAGGGAGCTTTAAGAAAAAATTGGATAAGCATATGGACGAGAAGGGTTGGGTGTGAAGGGGATCAGCCGGGTTGGGCCAATCAGCGCTCTGCAGACCCCCGTAATCCTGCGTTAATCTCTAACCGGTTTGGTAAGATGATCCTCAGGGTATTAGAGTGTTGAGCCTATAATTGGGCTTTGTAATTGGGGTTGTGTGGGACAGGGATCTGCCTTGCTTAGGCCAATCGGCTTTCTGCAGACTCCCATTTTCTTATGTTCTTATGTTATCTCTAATCACCCTTGGCCTGTGATTTTTCCAGTAAGGCAGACCAACCATACAGGAGGAGAGCAAGGAGTGCATGGAGTTGTAGGAATTAAACAAATCTTCTTAACCTGCAGGACAATTACTTTAAGCAGCTCTCATAGGAGGGGCACGAGGAACTTCCAAGAACAATCCGAGAATGGCAAAAGGACATTCTGAAGACGAACCAGGCATAAGAGCTAGGGGAGCGAACCGCCTGATGAAGAAGCCGGAGCCGACTGTGCAAGAGAGGTCCCATCACCACGTCCCTGCTGTTGACGACCAGCAGTCTCAGGGAAACAACCTAAAACCCAGCCCCTGCTCGCTTAACCCCCTTGGTTCCCTTCAACACCTTTTGTCAGCAGGAGTTTGGACTCCGTTACAGCCAGCTGAGCTCCCCCTTCACCCTCAACCCCCCCCCCCCCTCCACCCTATAAGTTGTCAGATTCCTATCCATTGAGAGCTGAGCAAATACATCATAGTCTTTGCCCAACGGACTCTCCCAGCTTGGACGAGTGGACTCGCCCGGGCCATCATGGGAAAAGAAAGGAAAGATGCCCAGCTAGAAGCACGCCTGCCCGGAGGCTACGTGGACCACTTGGTTAGTTAAGCCCTGGTTGACCTCTGCCACTCAACCGAGTGGTCTCCCAACTCCGATTTGTGGAATATTATATATATTACATAATGTGGTATTTGTTTGAAGTATGTGTAGCTGTGTAAACCTCTTTTATATAGTAAGAGCCACGGCGGTCGAGTGGAGAACACACTCACATGTAAATCTGCTTAACCTCGGTTCGATCCCAGCCAAAGCGGATATCTTTTGTGGGTGTGGTAGTACGTCCTAGCGTGTTTCACATGCTCGCACCCAGTCGGGGAACACTTCGACGACGTATACAGACTAACACACACAATAAAGCCACTTCAACAGCTTCCTCTCTCTCCAACACCCCTTTTCCTCTCTCAACACTCTTCAGAAAGTAAATACGAGGTGCCGTTGTAAAGGCTTATCCTTCAATACCTTCACCTGGTCTAGTAAACTGTAATTTGTGTTCATTTATTTAGGCTTTGCTTTCCCAGTTAAAGACCCACAATGTGTTGTGGCCTTAATAACATAGTCACCTCAATACACACACACACACACACACACACACACACACACACATTATATATATACTGTATATATATATATATATATATATATATTATCAATTTAATTTTGTTCCCTAGATCTCTATTAAGCTTAAAACACCCCCAAGACCCCCGTCAAGATACATTTGTACATATTTCGGCAGAAAAGTGTTCCCACAGAAGGACGATTGCTACTAAATTAGTCTCGCTATTGCTCGCCAGGAAAAAAATCTACACCTAAATGGCACAAAAGATCTTAACATTGACAAAGAAATGGGGCGAAATGTCTTAAAATCGCCAAACTAATGGGACAAACGTCTTAAAATTTTCCAACTAATGGGGCTAAACATGAGGGAGAATGAGGTCCATGAAACACAAATACCTCCCCTTAACATATACAGTAATCTAACGATGTACGGTCGCGCTAATAAGTCATGTCCCAGCTGTCATTACGTTTGGCTTTCTCTGTGCTGTAGTTATGTCAGATGTTGAATAAGGTGGGTTAGTGTAGGAACATGCATGTATATTTCACTCGATATGAAGAAATGAAGCTTAGATATTGCTGATACCAATTATTGATCAAAACATACTTGGTGCCGAGACATAACTTATTAGCGCGACTGTACATCCTAGCTTAAGTACAGTATATACCTCTGTTAATACATCTGATTGACATTGTACTCCACCGGGCAATACTGTACTACTTTAGCATTAGTTCTAGCTTATCATATACTATAATAATGTATGTACACTCTAGCACAAGTATATATCTCTACTTACTGTACTACTTTAGCATTAGTTCTAGCTTATCATATACTATAATAATGTATGTACACTCTAGCACAAGTATATATCTCTACTTCAGTATCATAGTACATCTGAATTACAATGTACTTCACCCGGGCATTACTGTACTACTTTAGCATTAGTTCTAGCTTATCATATACTATAATGATGTATGTACACTCTACCACAAGTATATATCTCTACTTCAGCATTGTAATACATCTGAATTACATTGTACTCCACCCTATGTAACTTATCATATAGCCAAATAAGTGATGTCTCGGCACCAAGTATATTTTCATCAATAACATAATTGGTATCAGCACTATCTAAACGCTATTTCATTGTTTCGAGTGAAATATGCAAACATGTTCCTACCTTTAAACACCTTATTCAACAACTGACAGACATTAATACACCTCACAGCGACCAAAACGTAATGACAGCGGCTACACGACTTATTTGGCCGACCTGTACACCCTACCATAAGTATATATCTCTATTGCAGCATCTTAGTACATCTGTATTACAATGTACAATCGCGCTAATAAGTTATGTCTCGGCACCAAGTATGTTTTGATCAATAATTAGTATCAGCAATATCTAAGCTTCATTTCTTCATATCGAGTGAAATATACAAACATGTTCCTACACTTACCCACCTTATTCAACATCTGACATAACTACAGCACAGAGAAAGCCAAACGTAATGACAGCTGGGACATGACTTATTAGCACGACTGTACTCCACCCCGCCAATACTATACTACCTTAGTATATAACTTAACATGTACTCTAACGATGTACGTTCTAGAACAACAATACATACCTCTAGTATTGTGTACTTGAGCATGTTAGTACATCTACATAAAATGTACTCTCTCCCGCCATTACTGTACTACCTCACCTTTAGTATATTACTTAAGGGGTGTCACCGGCTTTTTGTTATCTTTCTCTTCTTTTCTCTCTTTCCCTGGCTTGTATCGATTCGGCCCCATTCAGCCAACTGTTTTAAGACGTTTATCCCCATCCAGGTGTCGATTTCTTCCTGGCGAGCGATAGCGAGAAGCATTGTATGGAGAAATGCGACTTCGCCGGAGAAATTTTTCTACCGAAAAATGTACAAATTTAGCTTGCTGTCAAAACAAAAATATATATATGCTGGCTCGCTACCGCTCGCCAGGAAAACATTGACACCTGGATGGGGTAAACGTCTTATAACAGTAGGCTGAATGGGGCCGAATGGATACAAGCCAAAGAGAGAGGGAGAGAAAGAGAAAAAAAGCGAGGTGGGCTCCATTAACATGTACTCTAAAGATGTACACTCTAGAACAACAATACATACCTCTATAGAATTCTATAGTTATATCAGAAAGAAAAAAGTAGTTACTTCAACTGTTGGACCGTTAGTCAATGAAAATGGAGAATACACCAAAGACGAAGTACAAATGAGTAATGCCCTCAATACCTTCTTTGCATCAGTTTTTACAACAGAAGACCTCAGTGATATCCCTACACCATCGCCGATTCAGATTGATAATTCAGATGTTCTAAGCAATATCACCGTTACAGAGAGAGAAGTATTGAATTGTTTAGATAAACTCAAGGTAAATAAAACGCCTGGACCTGATACAATCTCGCCTAGAGTTCTAAAGGAAGCTAAGGATGAGCTCTCCAAACCACTGACATTACTATTCAATAAATCCTTGCAGTCTGGAACTATGCCTGATCAGTGGAAGCTAGCCAACGTAACACCGATATTCAAAAAAGGCAGCAAATCACTACCCAGTAACTATCGTCCAATTAGCTTAACCTCAGTTGTATGTAAAATGCTAGAAACGGTCATAAGAGACAGACTCGTAAATCACTTAGAGGAAAATAACATACTTAAAGATACTCAACACGGCTTTCGTAAAAAACGTTCCTGTTTAACAAACCTCTTAGACTTCTTCCACGATATCCTCAACCTCTACGATGAGAGTAAAGCTGTAGATATTATATACCTTGATTTTCAAAAGGCCTTTGACAAAGTTCCCCACAAACGTTTACTGCTAAAACTAAAAGCGCATGGAATACAAGACGGTGTGTTGAAATGGATAGAAAATTGGCTCAGCGACAGAAAGCAAAGAGTAGTCATAAACGGTAAGGCATCTAAATGGACCAATGTAAGTAGTGGGTACCCCAGGGATCGGTACTAGGACCAATTCTCTTTCTAATTTACATCAACGACATAGATGAGGGTCTCACCTGTACAATCTCAAAATTTGCTGACGATACAAAAATTGCAAATAACGTACTCTCAAAAGATCAAGTTGACGATATGCAACACAATCTAGATAAATTGTCACATTGGGCCCAAATTTGGCAAATGAATTTCAATGCGGATAAATGTAAAGTACTACATATCGGATACCTAAATGAGAAAGCAAACTATTCGATGAATGGCACTCAGCTTGAGAATGTAAACAGAGAAACCGATCTGGGAGTAACAATATCGAGTAACCTAAAACCGAGTCAACAATGTTCAGAAGTTGTTAAGAAGGCAAACAAAATAATTGGCTTTATAGGCAGGTCATTTGAGCATAAATCCAAAGACGTTATCCTAACCCTTTACAATTCCCATTCCGCCCTCTTCTGGAATACTGCGTTCAATGCTGGTGCCCTTATTACCAAAAAGACATAAACATGCTAGAACGAGTTCAACGTAGAGTTACCAAAATTATACCTAACCTAAAGAACAAACCATACGAAGAGCGTCTTAGAGAATTAAATCTATTTCCTTTAACCCAGCGCAGATTAAGAGGTGACTTAATTCAAGTGTTCTATATCATCAAAGGCATCGACAATATGAACTGTAGTAAGTACTTCACTATCGACCAATCTAATTACACGCGGGGAAACGGTTGCAAAATTATTGGTAAATCTTTTAACTCACACGAATCTAAGAATTTCTTCTTCAATTGAGTTGTCAACTTGTGGAATGGGCTTCCCCGAGACTTATAGACTGCAGCACCGTTGATTCATTTAAACTCCGCCTAGACAAATATCTCGCATCAAACCCGCGACTGACTGCGTTTGTAAATGAATAACTTTATTTTATCCTCCCCTCAGTTACTAACCCATATGTCCCCTACTAACTTCCTAGTCCTGCCACGGACATTAGTTCCAGGGCAGTAGTTCCCTTTCCAATGTTCCCTTACCCACTCTAAACCACTGTTTGGACACTTGATCCTCAGTGTTTTGGAGGACAAGCAGCCTAGAAGGGTCACTAGATCTGTTGTTGCTTGATTTCCTGTGTACTCCTTTGTACCTCTATTAACCCTTTCACGCACATATGACGCAGAGGTTGCCAGATTAGCAATAAGAAATAGAGTTCTCTCACTCTTATAATTACCTCTCTAAAATTAGTTTTCTGCCCACAGCTAACTCAAAGACAACTGCAGAGGTTGAAGTAACTAAACTAAAGGTTTCTAAATACCCCTGATGGTAACAAAGGCTTTAAAGTATCCCCAATAGGCTCAAAATCGCGTCATATGTCGGAGAGGGTTAATGTGTACTTGAGCCTCATATTACATCTGCATTACTATGTACTCTCTCCCGTCGTTACTGTGCTACCTCACCTTTACCGAGCACCTGTGACCTTGTTATGTGCTAGGCTGCTCTATTGTGTGTGTGTGTGTGTGTGTGTGTGTGTGTGTGTGTGTGTGTGTGTGTGTGTGTGTGTTGTTTGTTGTTGTTGTGTGTGTGTGTGTTGTTTGTTGTTGTTGTGTGTAGCGGTGTATTGTTGTTTGTGTCGTGGTGTGCGTGTATGTTTTGGCGTTTGTGTTGTGGCGTGTGTGTGTGCGTGTGTATGAAGTATTGTGTGTATGTGTGCGTGTGTTATTGTGTTTGAGTATGTGTGTGTGTGAAGATGTATTAGAGTTAGTGTGTGTGTGTGTGTGTTAGTGTGTTTGAGTGTGTGTGTGTGTGTGTGTGTGTTTGTGAAGCTGTATTAGAGTTAGTGTGTGTTGTGGTGTGTGTACGTGTGTGTGTGTGTGTGTGTGTATGTGTGTGTGTGATAGTGAGTGTTTGTATGCATGCGTCTGCGTATGAGAGAGAGAGAGAGAGAGATTAGGTAGGTAGGACTGATATCATTGAACAGATTAAGCCGTATATAATGTGACCCCCAACACACTAGAGGTTATAAGGTTTCTGTCAGCACCATGGACGATTTAAGGCGGTAGTGCTTGTTTTTTGATCTAGGCTATATGTTTATATAATATCTATTTTTTTTTTTAGTTTCCTCGCTAGACCTCCATCAAGCTTAGAAAAACACCCCCTAGACCCCCTTTCAAGATAAATTTGTAAATTTTTCGGTAGAAATATTTCCCGGCCGAAGGCCGGTTTCTTCTAAAATTAGAGGCTCGCTTTCGCTCGCCAGGAAAAACTCGACACCTAAATGGCACGAAAGGTATTAATATTGACAAAAACATGAGGCGAAAGGTCTCAAAATCGCCAAACTAACGGAACGAACGTCTTAAAACCTCAAAACTAATATGCTAAACATGAGGGGGAAGGGGGTCCAGATAAAGCGAGTGCTATACCCCCTTCCTGACAACACAATGGCAGCCAGCACCTACCAGAACCAATGGGAATATTTTGTGAGAATCTACGCACAAAGCCTTGGAAGAAGTTTTCAGTGCCAACGAGTAGAATTAAGGGGATGTGGGTCGTTTTTTTGGTCCCCTTTTTCCTTCGTGTTAAGCTCCATTTGTTTTGAGAATCTAAGACGTTCGGCCTATTAGTTTGGCGATTTTAATACCTTTCGCCACATTTCTTTGTCAATTTGAAGACCTTTCGTGCCATTTAGGTGTCGATTCTTTCCTGGCGAGCGATAGCGAGCCTGAAATTATAAGAGGAACCGGCCTTCGGCCAGGACATTTTTCTACAGAAAAATTTACAAATTTATCTTGAAGGGTGGTCTATTTTTTTGTTTATAAGCTTGATGGAGGTCTAGCGAGGAAACTAAGAAATAAAGGAATACATTAACTAATATATACTGTATATATAAAAAAACTCAGTCCGTCTCCCCTTAATTACTCCTTTGACACTCTCTTCTAGGTAACGGCTTATATTAACCCCTACTGTACCGGCGACGTCTTCTTAATGTTTTTCTAACTATATTAAGACGATTTTGAGCAGCTTATGAAGGATCTGGAGTAGTAAAAAGGGTTAAATGAGACCGTACGAAGCCTGATCATTGCTGGAGGCCTATTTTGAACTGAATATAATAATATAATTATAGCCAGAATAAAGTTAAAAAGACGTTACCGGTACTGAATGGCTTAAGGTGAGGGGCCGTTTTTCTGGACCTTCTTTTCCCTAATTTTTAGCTAATAGCTTTGACATTTTATGACGTTCGGCCCATTAGTTTGGCGATTTTAACACCTTTAGCTCCATTTCGTTGTAAATTTTAAGACCTATCGTGCCATTTCGGTGTCGATTTTTTCCTGGCGAGCGATAGCGAGCCTGGACATTTTTCTAACGAAAAAAATACATATTTATCTTGAGGGGGTGCATAGGAGGTGTTTTTCTAAGTTTGAGGGAGGTCTAGCGAGGAAACTAAAAAATAAATGAATAAATGAATTAATAGAAGAAAAAAAACATTCAATATCCCCTTAAACAGCTAGGGAGCCCTGGGTTAGTTATAGGCTCTTGGTTCAGCATATAATAATCTTAGGCTACGTGGGTTTGGGTTTGGTTAAGTTACGATAGAGTGCTTTGGCCGTGTCACATAAGCGTTTTTTTGTCAATTTTTACGGGCAATTGTAGTTTGGCATCTTAAAAATTCAAGTTTTATAAAAAAAAATCAGCCACCTTATATAATCTGCCTTCAGTCTAGTTTCCGATTCCAATACGAAAAAGCCTCAACATATTACGAGAACAAACTTGCTCATCAAAAATTGCCGGAAACTGCGCTCGTGTGACACCGGCTGTAGATTACAATGTGGTTCCCAGTCTTTTAACCCTTTGAAGATTAAGACGCATCTTGACACTTTATTCTGGCTATCATTAGACGATTTTATACGGCTTAGGAAAGATCTGTGGGAATTATAAGGGTAAAGACTATCTCAATTAACCCTCTGACTGCCCATATAACCTTCCTAATCTGAAGAAAATCGTCAAATAACACCCAGAAAACTAAAAAGAAATGCGTAATTATGTCTTCAAAGGGTTAAGGGGAGATGGGTCGTTTTTCGGGTCCTCTTTCTCCCTCAAGTTAAGCCCCATTAGTTTTCATATTTTAAGATGTTTGACTCATTAATTTGTCGATTTTAAGACCTTTCGCCCCATTTTGTTGTCAATATTAAGACCTTTCGTGCTATTTAGGTGTCGATTTTTGTTCCTGGCGAACGATAGTGAGCCTGTAATTTTGGAAGAACCGGCTTTCGGCCGGGACCTTTTTCTACCCTAAAAATGTACAAATTAATCTACAAGGAGGATCTAATGGATGTTTTGTTTTTTAAGTTTGATGGAGGTCTAGAGAGAAAACTAAAAACAACAATGATTAATGAAAACAAATCGACCAAAAAGTGAACCATCTCCCCTTAAATGTTGACGTTGACATTTGTCCTACTCCCAAACCACTGGGTGACCGGTGGAACCCCTCGCCGAGAGGTTTGTGATACAAAGGAAGGTAACAATTCTTACTAACAAATACAAACGCAGAGGTAAACGTCAAATAATTTCATCTTTCACTTTTTACAATATTCTATAATAGTAACTATTTTATAATAACCATTGCAAAATATACAGTATATATTTATATACCGTATATTATTATTATTATTTTATTTTTATTTTGTTTTCTATATTCCAACTACTCCCTCTCGGGCATAGACTGAGAGCCTGTACATTCAACCGTTATGAACGGTGAATCCCGTGAGGTATCGTTCCAGCCTAGAGGGTGAGACCTCAGACATGCGAAGCACTTTTAGCTGCGACTAGCTCCTGCCATCTTGCGTTCGCAGGATGCATGGGGCTTAGTTGCCCACTCACGGCTCGAAGCAGCCCCATCTTTGAAGCTGCCTCCCTCCAGTGCTTCACTGTCTCACCTAGACTCGGACCCTCACTCTCAGAACGCCACCTATTGAGCAATGAAGTCACTAGGCATTGCCCCCCTATAGCATATTTTTTAATGAGATTATTCATACAGTGCTATTTAATAAGGGAACAATGAGGGTATTTATTTGGCGTTTCAGTGGGTTTTGTGGTAATGCACTGATACTAGGTACAGCACAAATTCCATCCCAATAATATCTTCCCATTGACATATCGGGATTTGAACCCGGGTCCATTGGATTACCAGTCCAGTGGCAAGACCACTCCACCACACCTCCCCTCATATATATATATATATATATATATATATATATATATATATATATATATATATATATATATATATATATATATATATATATATATATAAAATACCTGAACCGCTAAACAATATTTGCATATATTTCAATCAATTACAGGTGGGTTCAATGCAATAGAGATATAGAGAGAGACGCACGTTGACCCCTTCCGACATATGACGCGATTTTGAGCCTATTAGGGATACTTTAAAGCCTTTGTTACCATCAGGGGTATTTAGAGACCCTTAGTTGAGTTACTTCAACCTCTGCAGTTGTCTTTGAGTTAGCTGTGGGCAGAACACTAATTTTGGAGAGGTAATTATAAGAGTGACAGAACTCTATTTCTTATTGCTAATCTGGCAACCTCTGCGTCATATGAGTCTGAAAGGGTTAAGTGTATGTCTAGTAATTGTATGAATGGGTGACTGCACAGGTCACCCCAGCCTTTGAAACTGTAGATATGCCGCCAACACATACAAGGAGGTGGCACGAATTATATACAGTATATACTGTGTATATATATATATATATATATATATATATATATATATATATATATATATATATATATATATATATATATACAGTATATACATTATATATACAGCATATATATATAATAGCTACGAAGTAATGCATAAGACCAAGATACCGCTCTTTGTATAAAAAACTAAATATTTCGTATTTTAGTATGGTCACAGACCAGTCTAAACAATTCCTGACTTACCACATTAACGGAAGAGTCTTACCTTCTACTTACCACATTAACGGAAGAGTCTTACCTTCTACTTACCACATTAACGGAAGAGTCTTACCTTCTACTTACCACATTAACGGAAGAGTCTTACCTTCTACTTACCACATTAACGGAAGAGTCTTACCTTCTACTTACCACATCTAAATGATCCATCGTTTTAATGTAATTATTGAATATAAGATACCTATCCTATCTTACACATTATATTTTAATTACTCAATTTACATAATAATTAAGGGATGAATTTTGATGTTAGTTGGCCTCTAAATCCCCGCGCACCATATTGCCCAAGAGCGTCCCATCAACGTAAATGGAGACCGCAGGAAAATTAGCGAAGTGACCCTTTAAGCTCTAGTTTTCTGTCACTCGATCTAAGTGAAGACATTTATTAGCGATTAACAGGCAAAGGTCAAAAGGCTGGCTCTGGCTCTCTCTCTCTCTCTCTCTCTCTCTCTCTCTCGCTCTCCACACTTAATGCGAGCTTAATCTCAGGTTATTAATCCCGATCTGATCTCAGGTAAATATATTCAGTTTAATCTTATGTTATTTATTCCAGCCTAATCTTTGTTTATAAATTCCAGTCTTATCCCTGGTCATTAATTTCCAGTCAACTATCAGGTTAATAATTGCAGCCTAATCTCTCTCTCCCTCCCTCCACCACCCCCACTCACTCACTCTCATTCTCATTCACACACTCTCTCTCTCTCTCTCTCTCTCTTAAATACAAGATCAGTAGACTTAAAACATTTGGAAAGAAGAGAGTCTAGGGTGAGTTATTAATATGGGGAGATTGTATTTTTTATATATATATATTCTACAAGGTGGGAAATAAAAAAACATATTACTGTACTTGAAAATGGCAAAGACAATCAAAACCCTCAATAACAGTAATTAAACACATCATAATAACCCCCCAGACGTCGTACCAGATTATGTTATAACAAACAAAAGTTAAGGGCGATGATACTTACTCCATCGATCAGGATACAAAGCTACGAGGATCGGTCGAGGGTTAATGTCTCTTTAAAGGGGGGTGACCTGTTTTTGTTCTCTCCTTTTCTATCTTTCTCTGGCTTGTATCCATTTGGCCCCATTCAGCCTACTGTTTTAAGACGTTTATCCCCATCCAGGTGTCAATTTTTTACTGGTGAGCGGTAGCGAGCCAGCATATTTGTTATTTTTGTTTGACAGCAGGCTAAATTTGTAAATTTTTCGATAGAAAAATGTCTCCGGCGAAGCCGGATTTCTTCATATAATGCTGGCTCGCTATCGCTCGCCAGGCAGAAATCGACACCTAGATGGGGATAAACGTCTTAAAATAGTTGGCTGAATGGGGCAGCATGGATACAAGCCAGAGAAAGAGAGAAAAGGACAGAAATAACAAAAAGCAGGTCACCCCCTTAATGGGTAAGTCATGAGTATTTACCACCTGAACATGTTGACGCCTTTATCTGGTTATCATTAGACGATATTATTAAATTTAGAAAGGGTATGTGGGAGTCAGAGGCAAAATTTAGTGTTTTGTTTTACCCCTTACGTCATTAAACGAATTTTATAACTGCATACAATTTTTTTAATGATAACCTGAACAAAATGAAGAAACGCTGAATAAGATAGTAGATTATAGAAAGATCATTGTTAG
This sequence comes from Paralithodes platypus, assembly GCA_032716605.1. NCBI lineage: Eukaryota > Metazoa > Arthropoda > Malacostraca > Decapoda > Lithodidae > Paralithodes > Paralithodes platypus. The sequence continues at coordinate 17,571,363 of CM064576.1, read as the reverse complement.
TCTTTCTAACTCCCATTACAACATGTTCTCGACAACCAACAACCTCCTTAACCCATACTGTACCAGGGACGTCATCTTCATCATATATTGGCAACTCTTAGACGATTTTATTCAGCTTAGGAAGGACCTCTAGCAATGATAAGGCTTCAAACTATCACCACCAACCCTTTTAACTACCACAGATTCTTCCTAGGCTGCATAATATCGTCTAAATAAAGCTAGAATAAAAGATAACACACGTCGCTGGTAAAAACCAAACGCTGCAACAAACTATCAACCAAACTCATGATGCATAAAAACAAATGGCTGACAATCACTGAAAAACATTAAAAAAAAACATTACCCAAATCCCACAGCGATAGACTTAATTACTGATAGTTTCCTTATCAGAGGCACTCGTTGTTGAAGGGGGAGTTAGTCGCTTTATATGGACCACCTTCTCCCTCATGTTTAGCACATTAGTTTTAAGATATTAAGACGTTCGGTCCATTAGTGGCGATTTTGAGACCTTTCGCCTCATTTTGTTGTCAATATTTATACGTTTCGTGCCATTTAGGTGACGATTTTTTCTTGGCAAGAGATAGAGATCCTGATTTTTTTTAAGGAACCGGCCTTCGGCCTGGACAATTTTCTACCGAAAAATTTACAAATTTATCTTGAAAGGGGGTCTAGGGGGTGTTTCTTTAAGCTTGATGGAGGTCTAGCGAGGAAACTCAAAAATATATTTATAAGTTATATATAGACCGTAGAACAAGCACTACCCCCTTAAGGATGATAGCGCATAACTTGAGTACCGGTATTTCCCCAAATTCCTCACGAAAAAACCCCAACAACAACAACAACAACAACAACAAGAATACAAGAATAAGAAGAAGAAGATTATTTCAATACAACACTACTACTATTATTACTAATAATACTAACCATAATAATACAAATAACACAAACTCTAGCAGCAATTATTTTTCTGTCAATCCATATGTTCTGTCCTTGCATGGGGCATTTTGGAAAAGTTAGGCCTATATTATAAACTGTAACAAAGCTTGCCTAACTTTACCCTTTCAGAACGATGACGCATTTCTCCATTTTGTTACGTCTATCAACGGGTCTTTAAATCTAGGAAGGACCTGTGGAAGTCAACAGGTTAAATTGAAATAGCTTATATTCCTTTTTTTTCTAGAGGTCCTTACTAAGCTGAATAAAGTCGCCTCATGTTAGCCAGAATATAATAGAATGATGCCATATTATTGAAGGGTTAATTGATACATATACATTTCACAAATATTAGTCCGATTTTCGCCGAAGTCTCTCTCTCTCTCTCTCTCTCTCTCTCATATATATATATATATATATATATATATATATATATATATATATACTATCGTCCATCCCAACAGACACATAAGCACACATACACAAAACAAACACCTATACACATACACACACACACACACACACAAACACATATTTCACGCCAGAGATTCAGTGAAAAAGTCAACAAAAAAATATAGGTCAGCATAATATTATCTATGAATTTCACACAGGTATATTTTCAGCCTCTGGCTGTAATTCGTAATAACCCGTTTACTTTTATTATCAGCAGTTGCATAGTAACTAGGCGAACAGTAAACATAGTCAGTAACGTTGTCAGTTAATCAACTCAATAGCTTTCAACAAACCCTTATACCATATTATAAATGCATAACTATTATATCTTTCAGCATGCCTAGTACATAATGTTTACTGGTCAAATAGCTCCTATGCAATCTATTATCTCAATCTGGAAAATCATCTGCCAACCCAGTACATAATATTGACCTCGTCAAACAGCTCTTATACAACCTCATGCTTTGGTCCTTATTATAAGATAATATAAGTTAGAGTTAAGCTAAAAACGGTTCCCTTGTACATTTTCAGCCTACGGCTGCAATTATCAATAAACCGTTTATTATTATTATTATTATTATTATTATTATTATTATTATATACACAATAGGAGTGCGTGCGGAGTTACATGGAGGGATAGACAGACTAATGAGGAAGTAAGAAGGAGGTGTGGTGTGGAGGTAGATGTGCTGGAAAGTGTGAAAAGGAACAACTTGAGATGGTTCGGCCATATGGAACGTATGGAAAACCAGAGAATGACTAAGAGGGTGTACGAGAGCGAGGTGGAGGGACAGAGAGGGAGATGTAGACCGAATGAAAGGTGGAAGGATGGAGTGAGGAAGTACATGAACGAAGGCGGTGCTGGTTAGGGGGAGGGGCGTCGACTGACTGGGGACAGAGGTGCATGGGGGCGGTTCGTTCGTGGCCACCCCTTCGGGGATCACGGCGTCAGGCAATAGATAGATAGACAATACCTCTAGTCCACTCAAAATTACCTGCCCAGACTCTCTCTCACACACACACATACACACACATGCACGCACAAAACTACCTCCCGTCCACATAACCACCTACTATATACCCAACCACCTCCCGTCCACTCCACATACCTACACACACACACACACAGACAAACACACACGCACAATAACCCCCTCTACCCAAGCATCTCTCCTCCATACACCCCCCCCCCCCCCACTCAGGCATACCAAGGCAGACACTCCTTGTACAGTCACACACACACACACACACATATATACACACACACACACACACACACACAGACACACACACACACACACACTCTGCCCAAGCATCTCTCCTCCATACCCCCCCCCACACTCAGGCATACCAAGGCAGACACTCCTTGTACAGTCACGAACAAAAACAAAAACTCCCGTCTTATAGTCGGTATATGTCCAGCTGAAGGTAAATTGCAAAGTTCCTATCAAGATTTCTCAGTTATTTTGAAGATTGTGTAGTGAAAAATGGTGCTAATTGTTTAAGGGGAGATTATTTTCCACTTGAGGTATTATTTTATTGACTCCTTTCTCCCTCATGTTTAGCCCCATTGTTTTTAATTTTAAGACGTTCGCCCCATTATTTTGATGATTTTAAGAACCTTCGATCCATTTCTGTCAATTTTAAGACCTTTCGTGCCATTTAGGTGTTGATTTTATCCTGGCGAGCGATAGCGAGCCTGTAATTTAAGAGGAACCGGCTTTCAGCCGGGACATTTTTCTACCGAAAAATGTACAAATTTATCTTGAAAGGGGCTCAAAGGGGTGTAATCTTAAGCTTGATGGATATCTAGAGACCTTGAACTAAAAACCTCCCCTTAAATTTGCTATTTATATAATGCTGATACATAGTAGTTTCATATTTTCCATTCAACATCGACCAATCAGCTACCAAAGGATTCAATTTATCGTCAACTGGAAAGAAACAGAGCATACCTCCCTAATAATACTGTCTACTTCGGGGCGCTCTCTAACAGGCAGAGATGGTGATGGGCTGGTCTTGTGGTGATGGGCTGGTCTATCAGAGTGAGAACTAAGCGATCTCTGCCATACCCATAGCTTACTCTGACTGTTCCTTTTACTTATATATTTTCTAGATCTCAAGTGACGGCGTCTCTTCCGTGGATTGACCTCCCAATCTACCAAGATTGGAAGCCAAAGCGTCACATTTTTCCTTTGCCCCTCAACTTTCTCTTCATAATTGGTGAGGGGCACAGGGCCCTGGGTGGGGCTTTGGTTTCCCGGGCGTTTCCGCACCCTCCTCAGCTCCCCGCCATGGAGTGGCTTCGGTCGCCCAGCCTTTATTGTGGTCGGCAGGGAGGATTCTGTGGGGGCGCTCGGTTATGGTCTTGGCCTTGCTCGGGGCCTTGGGGCTGTTCGGCCAGGCAGCTTGGGGAACAACAACAACAACAGGCAGAGATCCGCACCAGCGTTCTTTCCGGCAATTTTCGAGGAGTAAGTATTTTAGGGCAACATTTAGGAGCACTTAAGGGGGGTGACCTGCTTTTTGTTATTTCTGTCCTTTTCTATCTTTCTCTGGCTTGTATCCATTTGGCCCCATTCAGCCTACTGTTTTAAGACGTTTATCCCCATCCAGGTGTCAATTTTTTACTGGTGAGTGGTAGCGAGCCAGCATATTTTTTATTTTTGTTAGACAGCAAGCTAAATTTGTAAATTTTTCGATAGAAAAATGTCTCCGGCGAAGCCGGATTTCTTCATATAATGTTGGCTCGCTATCGCTGGCCAGGAAGGAATCGACACCTAGATGGGGATAAACGTCTTAAAATAGTTGGCTGAATGGGGCCGAATGGATACAAGCCAGAGAAAGAGAGAAAAGGACAGAAATAACAAAAAGCAGGTGACCCCCCTTAAGCTGGTATCACACGAGCCACTTAAGGGGGCAGTGCCTGTTGTTTGTCAATGTATATATTTAATTATGTATTTTGAGTTTCCTCGCTAGACCCCCATCAAGCTTAAAAGTACACCCCTTAGACCCCTCTCAAAGATAAATTTGTACACGTTTCCTTCTAAAATTACAAGCTTGCTATCGCTCGTCAGGAAAAATAATCGACACTTAAATGGCACAAAAGGTCTTAATATTTACAACACTGGGGCGAAAGGTCTCAAAATCGCCAAACTAATGGAACGAACGTCTTAAAATTCCAAAACTAATATTCTAAACTTGAGGGAGAAGGGGGTCCAGCAAAAGCGACTACTCTCCCTTAACGGTGGATGTATCGGAGCCAAAATGTAAAAACAATCGAGTCTATATTATCCGATAATTTAGTTTTCATTATGACTGTATTTTGTATCGTAGAGCCCCATAATCTCGTGCAGTCCTATTCGATATCCCAAGCAGTACCGGCGGCGTCCCTTTCATCCTATTCTGGCAACTAGTAGACGATTTGATTCAGCCTCGGAAGGATCTGTGGTAGCTAGAAGGGTTGAATGAGATAGCCTTTCAATTGCTAGAGGTCCTTCCTTAGCTAAATACAATCGTCTAATGTTTGCCAGAATCTAACGAAAAGGACGTCACCGGTACAGAAGGGGTTAAAAGAATATACAGCCAATATCCATCACATTAAGGGGGGGTCACCGGCTTTTATTATCTTTCTCTCCTTTTCTCTCTTTCCCTGGCTTGTATCCATTCGGCCCCATTCAGCCAACTGTTTTAAGACGTTTATCCCCATCCAGGTGTTGATTTCTTCCTGGCGAGCGATAGCGAGCCAGCATTGTATGGAGAAATCCGGCTTCGCCGCAGACATTGTTCTATCGAAAAATTTATAAATTTAGCTTGCTGTCAAAACAAAAATATATATATGCTGGCTTGTTACCGCTCGCCAGGAAAATATTGACACCTGGATGGGGGTAAACGTCTTAAAACAGTAGGATGAATGGGGCCGAATGGATACAAGCCAAAGAGAGAGGGAGAGAAAGAGAGAAAAAAGCGAGGTGGGCTCCATTGATATGATACCTTGTAGGGGATTCCAGGCTCCAAAACACGCCGCCGATAAACGTGTTCGTGTGACGCAGCTAGACGGAGGGCAGACGGATTTAAGGGAGAGGTAGTTGTTTTTTTCTGGAACCCCTTCTCCCTGTGTTTATCCCAATTGGTTTTGAAATTTTATGACGTTCGACCCATTAGTTTGTCGATTTTTCCATGGCGAGCGAAAGCGAGCCTGTAATTTTGGAGGGCCGGACTTTTTTTTACCGAAAAATGTACAAATATATCTCCGAAGAGAGATCTTGAGGATAATTTATTTAGGAGGTACAGGTTCCTGTATTTCAACAAGTTAGGGTCGGACAATTGGCAACATTTCTTATCAATTTGTGGCATGATGATTAATTACAGGAGACTGTACCAGTCAAACGGTCAACATTAGCCAAACATTGTCTGAATATAAGTTGTTTCCCTTGTCCAGACGAGTCATTTGAGACTAGTGTGACATATCTACCACGTTTTACAGTTTGAGGCAAAAATCAGTGTTTCAGAACTCTAATGGAAATTAATTGAAAAGGGGCTGCTAAAGCCAACATAGATTAAACCTATGATACCTCCCTCTCTAATTTTGATTATATTGCCTTTATGATTGTGTGTGCTAATTTTGATACTTTCATCAACAACTGCACAATTCTTCCAACTAACCGCTGCACTGCTATGGAGACACACACATACAATACCATGATGGACTGTATGGTGGTGTAGACTATACCTGTACACTACATGACAACAATACCATGATGGACTGTATGGTGGTGTAGACTATACCTGTACACTACATGACAACAATACCATGATGGACTGTATGGCGGTGTAGACTATACCTGTACACGACATGACAACAATACCATGATGGACTGTATGGTGGTGTAGACTATACCTGTACACTACATGACAACAATACCATGATGGGCTGGTTGGTGGTGTAGACTTTACCTGTACAGTCGGCCTAATAAGTGTTGTCTGGGCACCAAGTATTTTTAGATCAATAATTGGTATCAGGAATGTCTCAAACTTGATTAATTCATTTCGAGTGAGATATACAAGCATGTTCCTACACTTATCCACCCTATTCAACATCTGACAGACATTAATACAGCACAGAGCGAGCCAAAGGTAATGACAGCTGAGACATGACTTAACACTTACAGAGCGGGGCCCAACTTAAATCCGTATCTAAAAAGCAGCAAGTTAGGAGCATTATTAAGGCTTTTAAAGGGTTAACATCGAGTGCAAATGGCCGGGAGATCAGCAGGCCACATGTCCGACACCCAGGGCTTACCGCCGCCCACTGACTCACGCTCCCTCTGTTCTCGAGAGGCTGGCAGTGTAGCCAGTAGTGAGCGTAGCTGGAAAAAATATGCCGCTATACGCTAAACTCCCATGTTAGTGGTACCACTGCATGAAAACGACGAGTGCTACGTAGCTCGTTCTGGTCTCATTTTTAAGCTTGTAGCGCCTAGTTTATTTATGAATAAATTTCTTTTCATGCAGATACTTGATTGATCATTCAGGAGGGCTTGAATATGCCCAAAATAGCCCAAAAAAACCCAGCTAGACGAGGGTTAAGGGGAGACCGGCTGTTTTTTTGGTCTATTAATTCTTTTATTCATTTAGTTTTTAGTTTTCTCGCTAGAACTCCCTCAAACTTAGAAAAACACCCCCTAGACACACCCTCAAGATAAATTTATAATTTTTCGGTAGAAAAATTTCCCGGCCAAAGGCCGGGTCCTCCTCTCGGGCTCGCTTTCGCTCTCCAGGAAAAAAATTACACCTAAATGGCACGATAGGTCTTAACATTTACAAATGGAGCTAAAGATATCAATATCGCCAAACTAATGGGCCAAACGTCTTAAAATCTGAAAAATAGTGGAGCTAAACATGAAGGAAAAGAAGGTCCAGAAAAAAGGCCTGTCTCCCCTTAATAGCGCACCGTACACCACATGACAACAACACCATGAGCCTGAGGGGTTGCATGACGTGTAGACTTTACCCAGCACCACCAAAAACTGACGGCCAGGATGATGAAGCAACAAGTTAGAAAGAATGAAACACCTTAGACTCTCGCAGACAATAGGTGGAGAGAGAGAGAGAGAGAGAGAGAGAGAGAGAGAGAGAGAGAGAGAGAGAGAGAGAGAGAGAGAGAGAGAGAGAGAGAGAAAGAGAAGATATGTCAGTCAGCCATCCTAATCTGAACATACCTTTCTATTAATATCAGAATAATACAATGAAAGGCGTCATCATACTGAACATATTATACACCGTAATATTAATCTAATGTAAAGCAAATTACACCCATAAATCAGAGCCCGGTGATTATGTTTAAATAAATGTGGAATAAATGTGTCGTGCCGAGGTGTTCAAAGTTCACATTTGCAAGATTATGTATGTAATTTTATATTCGAGCAAAATGTGATATTAACACTTCCTGTCTGCGATATGTATTAAGGGGGGTCACCTGCTTTTTTTCTTCTCTCCTTTTCTGTCTCCCTCTTTCTCTGGTTTGTATCCATTCGGCACCATTCAGCCTACTGTTATAAGACGTTTATCCCCATCCAGTTGTCGAATTTTTTCCTGCCGAGTGATAGCGAGCCAGTATTGTATGGAGAAATCCGGCTTCGCCAGAGACATTTTCAATCGAAAAAAATGTACAAGCTTAGCCTGCTGTCAGAAACATTTGTTTTAATATGTTGGCTCGCTATCGCTCGCCAGGAAAAAATTGACACCTGGATGGGGATAAACGTCTTAAAACAGTAAGATAAATGGGCCTGAATGGATACAAACCAGAGAAAGAGGGAGAGAGAGAGAGAGAACAAAAACGAGGTGGGCCCCCTTGATATTCAACATTTGACCTATACCCTGTTCCAAGTAAGCAACCCTAACATCTTGAACATTAACCTCAATAACTAAAAAAATACTTGAGTATTCGAACTAATATGTCTACCATTTGGGAAGATGCAGCCAGGGAATAGGTGTGGAGATTTACAGCCCATTTTCTCTAGCCCATTTTGAGTTATAGGTTATGGACTATTTATTTGGAACAGGGCATAGCATGACGAAATTAAGAGGGTGGCATTCGGTGGTCTGCTGAATTAACCGGCGTCACACGAGCGATTTTTCCGTCAATTTTTCCGGTCAATTGTTGTCTGGCAGCGTCAAAATAGAAGTTCTATGTGAATAAAGGGGGTAGTTCTCGCTTTTTGGGTCTACTGTATTTATGAATATATTTAGGGTCTACTGTATTTATGTATATATTTTGGGTCTACTGTATTTATATTGGGGTCTACTGTATTTATATTGGGGTCTACTGTATTTATGTATATATTTAGGGTCTACTGTATTTATGTATATATTTAGGGTCTACTGTATTTATGTATATATTTTGGGTCTACTGTATTTATGTATATATTTAGGGTCTACTGTATTTATGTATATATTTTGGGTCTACTGTATTTATGTATATATTTTGGGTCTACTGTATTTATGTATATATTTAGGGTCTGTATTTATGTATATATTTAGGGTCTACTGTATTTATGTATATATTTAGGGTCTACTGTATTTATGTATATATTTAGGGTCTACTGTATTTATGTATATATTTAGGGTCTACTGTATTTATGTATATATTTAGCGTCTACTGTATTTATGTATATATTTAGGGTCTACTGTATTTATGTATATATTTAGGGTCTACTGTATTTATGTATATATTTTGGGTCTACTGTATTTATGTATATATTTAGGGTCTACTGTATTTATGTATATATTTTGGGTCTACTGTATTTATGTATATATTTTGGGTCTACTGTATTTATGTATATATTTAGGGTCTACTGTATTTATGTATATATTTAGGGTCTACTGTATTTATGTATATATTCCTTCACCTTTTGGTTTGCTCGCTAGACCTCCATCAAGCTTAAATAAACACCCCCTCGACCCCCTATCAAGATAAATTTGTACATTTTTCGGTAGAAAAATATCCCGGCCGAAGGCCGACTCCTTCTAAAATGACAGGTTCGCTATCGCTCTCCAGGAAAAACTTTACACCTAAGTGGCACGAAAAGTCTTCATATTGACAAATGTTATGGGGCGAAAGGTCTCAAAATCGCCAAACTAACGGAACAAACGTCTTAAAATCTCAAAACAAATATGCTAAACATGAAGGAGAAGGGGGTCCAGAAAAAGCGAGTAGTACCCTACTTAAACAAACTAACATAAGCTACCATCGATCTAGTTTCCGATTCCAATATGAAAGAGCCTGGAAATAGTACGATAAACAAAATTGCTCGTTGAAAATTGCCTGAAAATGCGCTCGTGTGGTACCACTTTAACCCTTTCGGTGGGGGTGACGTCCTTTTCATTTGTTTATACTATTATTAGACGGTTTAATTCAGTTTAGGAAGGACCTCCAGCAATTAAGAAACTACAAAGTATCTCAAATAACCCTGTAACTACCACAGATCCTTCTTAAGGGAAGATGGGCCGGTTTTCTATACCCCCTTCTCCCTCATGTATAGTCCCATTAGTTTTCTATACCCTCTTCTCGCTCATGTATAGTCTCATTAGTTTTCTATACCCCCTTCTCCCTCATGTATAGTGCCATTAGTTTTCTATACCCCCCTTCTCCCTCATGTATAGTCCCATTAGTTTTCTATACCCCCTTCTCCCTCATGTATAGTCCCATTAGTTTTCTATACCCCCTTCTCCCTCATGTATAGTCCCATTAGTTTTCTATACCCCCTTCTCCCTCATGTATAGTCCCATTAGTTTTCAGATGTTATGACGTTCGACCCATTAGTTTGTCTATTTTAAGACCTTTCTCAGCATTTATTTGTCATAAGTAAGACCTTTCGTGCTATTTAGGTGTCGATTTCTTTTCCCGGCGAACGATAGTGAGCCTGTAATTTTGGAAGAACCGGCCGAAAAATTTACAAATTAATCTAGAAGGGGGGTCTAATGGATGGTTTTTTTTTTTTTTAAGTTTGATGGAGGTCTGGGGAGGAAACTGGAAAAACAAATAATAAAAAGGATACATACATGTTCAAACAATTAGGCCCATCTCCCCTTAAGCAGCACAAAATTGTCTAAATATACTTAAAACAACAAAAATAAAATAAAATAAAAACATAATAAACCCGTCACCTGTATTGAATGGGTTATAGTTGGAAGTCCCCCACCTGAAGGAATAATGAGGGAGAGGTAGCAGGAATTAGGGGGTGGGGAGAGGGGAAGAGGAAAGAAGAGAGAGAGAGAGAGAGAGAGAGAGAGAGAGAGAGAGAGAGAGAGAGAGAGAGAGAGAGAGAGAGAGAGAGAGAGAGAGAGAGAGAGAGAGAGAGAGAGAGAGAGAGAGAGAAAGACAGAAGAACATAAGATGAAAGTGAGAATGGGAGAGGTGAAAGAAGAAGAGAGGATGGAGGAGAACAAAGAAAGGATGGAACAGGATTGAGGAAGACGAATGAGGCAGGATGAAAGAGGAGGATAAAGCATGGGGAGGAGAAATACAAAGCATGAAAGAGAACAGAGAAGAGAAGGAAGGGGAAATAATAAGACTAAGATTGCAGAAGGAGGTAGAGGGTAAAGAATGATAAAGGACAGGGGAAAGGGAGAAAGAATAAGAAAAAGAGCGCAATAGGAGAGAGATGGAGGGAGAGGAGGAAGAATGAGAGAGAACAGGAAAGAGGAGGAAAGAAGAAGAAGAAGAACTCAGTAGGAGAGAGAAGGAGGGAAGGGAGACAGAATGCGAGAGGACAGGGAAGAAGGACAGGACAGAGGAGGTAAGAATAAGAATGAGAGAGAGGAGGGAGGGAGGTGAGAAAGAATGAGAGGACAAGGAAGAAGGACAGGACAGAGGAGGAACGAATAAGAATGAGAGAGAGAAGGAGGGAGGTGAGAAAGAATGAGAGGACAGGGAAGAAGGACAGGACAGAGGAGGAACGAATACGAATAAGAGATAAGAGTGCACAGGAGAAAGAAGGAGGGAGGGAAGAAAGAATGAGAGGACAGGGAAGAAGGATAGGACAGAGGAGGTAAGAATAAGAAGGCGGAGAGAGAACGGAGGGGAGGTGAGAAAAAGAATGAGAGGCACAGGGATAAAGAAGGACAAGGACAGATGAGCGGTTAAGAATAAGAATGAGAGAGACTAAGGTAGGGAGGTGAGAAGAATGAGAGGACCGGGAAGAAGGACAGGACAGAGGAGGAACGAATAAGAGACAAGAGTGCACAGGAGAAAGAAGGAGGGAGGGAAGAAAGAATGATAGAGAACAGGGAAGGAAAAGAGAAAGCAAGGGAGAGAGGAGGAACCAAATATAAATAAGTAAGTGCACAGGAGAAATAAAGAGGCAGGGGCGGAGAAGAGAAAGAATGAGAGGAGAACAGGAAAGAAGGCAGGAGAGAGGAGGAACGCAAAATAAGAATATGAGTGCAAATGAGAGAGAAAGAGAGGGAGGTGAGAAAGAATTTGAGATAGAAACAGGGAAGCGGAGGGACGAATTTTTTTTTTTTTTTTTTTTTTTTTTTTTTTTTTTTTTTTTTTTTCAGAATGAGATACAATAGGAGATGAGAAGGAGGGAAGTGAGTTTTTTTTTAAAGAAAACAGGAAAGAAAGCCAAGGGAAGAGGAGGAACGAATAAGAATAAGAGTGCAAAGGAGAAAGAATGGTAGGAGATGGAAAGAATGAAAGAGAAACAGGAAAGAAAGCAAGGGAAAAGAAGGACACGGAATTAAGAGCCCAGTAGGAGAGAGAAGAGCAGGGAGGTGAAGAAAGAGAATAGCATTAACCCCTTCTGTACCGACGATGTCTTTTTCAGTTTCTTCTAGCTAAAACTCAGATTATTATGCGTCAGTTATTAAACAAGTGATCCTGTGGCAGTAGAAGGGGTTAAGTGAGATAGTTCGAGGCCTCAGACAATGGAGGTACACTTGGGTGGAGCCCAGTACTTTTGTCTTTTACTGTACTTCCCACTTCTTAACTTATTCTTCCTCTATCCAAAACTCTCTACTCTCCCTACTTTTCTCTATAACCATCTGATATCAATCTGTTAATTGCTGGAGGCCCCTTTTAAACTGAATAAAATTGCCTTAAAGTATCCAGAAGAAAGTTAAAAGAAGGGCACCGGAACTAAAAGGGTTAAACATAATTTGTTCCGTTGCCAAGTTAGTTTGTCGGAAGCTCCACATATACGGGGGGCTTAGTTCTCAATAACACGAGCCTCAATGATTTCAACGATTGTGGCCGAGCCTTACAGGCTAGAATATAATGAAGGGAGGATGAGAATAGAAGAGGGAAGGAAAGGAGGAGGGAGAATAAGAGAAGAGGGAGTGGGCGTGGGGAGAATAAAAGAAGAGGAAGAATATAAGAGGAAGACAAGGAGAATAAGAGAAGAGGGAGTGGGCATAGGGAGAATAATAGCGGAGGAAGAATGTAAGAGGAAGACAGGGAGAATAAGAAAACAGGGAGTGGGCGTGGGGAGAATAATAGAGGAGGAAGAATGTAAGAGGAAGACAGGGAGAATAAGAAAACAGGGAGTGGGCGTGGGGAGAATAATAGAGGAGGAAGAATGTAAGAGGAAAACAGGGAGAATACGAGAAGATGAAGAGGGGAGGAAAAAGAGTACAACGGAGTACAAAGGAAATCAAGCAACAACAGATTTTGAGCTTTTGAACACTTGAATTAAGTCACCATCTTAATCTGCGCTGGTTTAAAGGATATTAGAATTTAATTCCTCTAAGGACTCTTCGCTATGGTTTGTTCTTTAGGCTATGGTATAATTTTGGTGAACTCTAAGGTTGAAACTCGTTCTCGCTTGCTTTTATCTTTTTGGTAATAAGGGGCACCAAGGGATTTGAAACCGCAGTATTCCAGAAGAGGGGGCCGGACTACGGAATTTGGTAAAGGGGTAGGATAACTTCTTTGGAATTTATGCTGAAATGACACTGCCTATAAAGCCAATTATTTTGTTTGCCTTCTTAACAACTTCTGAACATTGTTTGACTCGGTTTTTGTAGGTTACTCGATATTGTGACTCCCAGATCGGTTTCTCTGTTTACGTTCTTAAAGACTGAGTGCCAATTCATCGAATAGTTTTTGCTTTCTCATTTAGGTATCCGATAGGTAGTACTTTACATTTAACCGGCTTGAAACTCATTTGCCAAATTTGGGCCCAACATGACAATTTATCTAGATTGTTGTTGCATATCGTCAACTAGTTCTTTCTTTGAGAAGTACGATATTTGCAATTTTTGTATCGTCAGCAACTTTTGAGATTGTACAGGTGAGACCCTCTCCTATGTCGTTGATGTAAATTAGAAAGATGAATTGGTCCTAGTACCGATCCCTGGGGTCACCCCGATACTTCCATTGGCCCATTTAGATGCCCTTACCGTTTATGACTACTCCTGTTGCCTTTCTGGTCGCTGAGCCCAATTTTCTATCCATTTTGTTACGGACGTCCCTCGAAAACCTCCAAGCCCGCTCAACCCTTCCTGAAAGCCTCATCCAACCAACTCTACCTCTACATGGAGCTTCCAAGCACCACACTCCGAGCCCTGCTCAACCCTTCCTGAAGCCTCATACAACCAAATATACCTCTACATGGAGCTTTCCAAAGCAACCACACCAATCGCCATGAACCTTGTATATACGTCTGCAATGATCTTAACCCTCGCCACACACCACTAGCGGGAGCGAGTTTTCTTTTCTTAGTGACCAGCTCTTCCCCGAGTCTATGAATGGATCTTATTTTTAGACTAACTTCAGTGTTACTTGGCCACTATAGCTCGGGGTTGTGTCTCTGT
>CM064576.1:17392474-17557058 GCA_032716605.1 Paralithodes platypus | reverse complement strand
GAAACAAGCACACATACAGCTAGATAGACAGACCGACAGTTAGACAGACAGATTGACAAAGTGACAGGCAGTTAGGCATACAGGCAGACAGACAGACACACACACACACAGCTAGGCAGTTAGACATACAGACAGGTAGTTAGATATACAAGCAAGATACATACAGTTAGATATATAGGCAGACAGTTAGACAGACATACAGATAGGCAGACAGATAGACAGACAGTTAGGCAGACATACAAAATGTTAGGCATACATGCAGACAGACAGACGGTTAGGCATGCAGGCAGACAGACAGACAGTTAGGCAGAATACAGGCAGACAGACAGACACTTGGGCATATAGGCAGATAGACAGACAGTTAGGCAGACATACATTCATACAGACAGACAGACAAACATACAGGCAGATAGGCAGAAAGACAGACATTTAAGCAGACACCCAGGCAGACAGACAGTTTGACAGACATACAGGTAGACACACAGACAGTAACTTTGGCAGACATACATACAGACATACATTTAGGCAGACATACAGGAAGACATACAGACGGTTAGGTAGACATACAGGCAGACTGACACATAGTTAGGCATACAGGCCGACAGACAGTTAGGCAGACATACACGCAGACAGACAGTTAGGCAGACAGACAGTTAGAAATACGGGCAGACATACAGTACATACATGCAATTAGGCATACAGGCAGATATGCAGGTAGACAGTTAGACGTGCTGGCAGACATACATACATACATTCAGACATACATACAAACATACAGGTAGACAGTTAGATATATAGGCAGACAGTTAGACATACAGACAGGCATACAGGTAGACATATAGATTTGCAGTTAGGTATTTCAGTTACATTTAGACAATTTTATAAAGCTCAGGAAGAATATATGGTAGCTAAAAGGATCAATTGAGATAGTCTGGAACCTTTTAACTGGTAGACATCCTTCCTTAGTTGAATAAAATCGTCTAATAGTTGCCTGCATATAATGAAAAGTACGATGAGTCAGATAATACTGGAGTCACATGAACAATTTCCACACAATACTTTCAGCAATTCCTGTCTGGCATCTTCTGAACTAACCTTTCAGGAAGTACGAATTTTGTCGCCTGTAATAATTTCACTTCAATCTAGTTTTCACACCACACCACAGGTTCGCTCTCGCCCGCCAGGAAATAATTGACACCTAAATGGCACAAAAGGTCTAAGTATTGACAAGGAAAAGGGGGGAAAGGTCTTAAAATCGCCAAACTAATAGGGCGAACGTCTAATAAGGATACACATGGGGTAGAAGGGGGGCCAGAACAAAACCAACCATCTCCCCTTAAGAAAGCCAATTTATTAGCGTGTGGCAGAAAGGGTTAAGCGAGGGAGGGAGGGAGGGTGGTGTTGGTTGGTGGACTAATGGCACTGATTGTTTGGTGTTTTGAATGTGTTATTGTCTCGTGCAGTAGTGGTGGCGGTGGGGGGGGGGGGGGGGGGGGGGGGGGGTGTTCTGCTGCAGTAGGGGTGGTGGGGTGGTGCTCTGTACTGGTGGTGGGTAGAGTATGGGTGGTTGGTGGTGCAGTAGTGGTAGTGGGGTGGGGTCGGGGGTTCTTCTGCAGTAGTGGTGGTGGGGTGGGGGTTCTGCTGCAGTAGGGGTAGGGATGTGCAGCTGAAGGATATGTGACACATTAACATTGAAAATGCTGTATGTGGTAACCCAGGTTCGAATCCCGGTAGGATCACATGCTTTCATTAATTTAATTGGGAAGTATTTTGTGTTGGGAGTGAATTCGATTATATCTAAAGTGCAAGGCTGGAATTTAATTGAATTTGGCGATTGCATTCAGTGACCGTTGATTGGCAAGATGTGACCTTAGACTTTATTCCAATATTTTGTAAAGAGAGAGAGAGAGAAAGAGAAAGAGAAAGAGATCCAATATTTTAACTTCCAAAACGGTGGCAGACTAAAACAGTAATGTACCATGTTGACCGCATACTAAACGGCTTGGGGTAGGTAGCTCTCTGAGGCTGGATGGCAGTGGCTGGGTGGTGATAGTGAGAGTGTGCTGCAAATTCATACGTCAGCCCGGTACAATGCAGCATCTCTCGCATCAACCCACCAGTATGCTACACAACTTGCATCCGCCCGCTACATTACCATGCCTCTAGGGGTCTAGCGTGAGCCTGCAACGATGCTGCGTTTCATACATCAGCTTGTTGTTATGCATAGAACTGCTTTGTTTAGAGATGTGGTGTACTTATGTAATGCTTGTGGAGTCCCCATTTGTCCACGTGTTTTGCTCTGGGGGTTGTTGTTGTAGTTGTTGTTGTTGTAGTTTCCCAGACTGTCTGGCCGAGCAGTCCCGAGTCTGCTCGGCCGAAGCCATCCAAATGCTCAGGCCCCCGAAGGGGCCAGGGTGAGATCTTGGGTGAGATGAGATCTATCTCTGAGAGGACAGCGGGGGACGGGATCATCAGCCAACGGGCTTGCATCCCTGAGTCCGCAGCCCCCCTTGGGGGTCCTAAAGTTTGCTCGCTACTGCTTGCAAGGAGAAAATTTGACACCTGAATTGGCAAAATATCTTATAATCGCTAAATTATTGGAGCGAAAAGTCTCAAATTTTTTAAACTGATGGAGTGGAACAGAGGGGGTGGAGTGGAGAACCACCCACATGTTACATACAGTTAAAGGGTTAATTTGTCGCTGTGAGCAGTGCAAGTCGAGTGCGGATGATGACGTAGGTTCTGGACTAATGGTGAGCATTGTTACGTGAACTGGTTTTTGTTCGGTGTTGGAAGTCTGGGTAGAGGGAAGGAGAGAGAGAGTGAGTGAGAGTGTTACATATACTTACACATAGTTACATATATACACGGACTACACATACTCTGTGGTCTCTGCAAGCAGTCTGGACTAAATTATATAATTTCTTTGCCCCTACCGAGTAGAAAATACAATAAAGCAAAGAAGAAGGCTGCCTATGTGTGTTTGTGTGAGTGCGTGTGAAGTGGCGGGTGTATTTTAGGGAGAGAGGCGAGACAGCGTGCAACAGTGTCAATGTGTGTGTGTGTGTGTGTGTGTGTGTGTGTGTGTGTGTGTGTGCACAAGCATAGTTGGGTGTACGGAAAAAAACTATGTACAAGTAGACTGAGGCTACAATTTATGTGTATAACAACAAAACGTTGGATCAGATGTATTAGGTAAGGTCATATAATAAGGCAGGCTATAAAGAAAAGAAAAAACAAATAGGAAAAGTGGGGAATGGGCCTGAGTAAATAGATAGATAGATAGGGTATGTCAGGATAGCTATAACATTTAGAAGCAGGTAGATTAATTTAGTCTTACAATAAAACCTGTTTACGTAAGCTTGGTTGAACATTGTTATATTAGTTTGTACCGTTATACACACTGTCGTAGTGTGTGTGTGTGTGTGTGTGTGTGTGTGTGTGTGTGTGTGTGTGTGTGTGTGTGTGTGTGTGTGTGTGTGTGTGTGTGTGTGTGTGTGTGTGAGATAGAGTGTGTGTATTATCTAATTGTAGTATACAGGAGTTGAGCTTTTTTGGCTCGTATTGCCCCGCTTCCTGAGTTACAATTACAATGTGTGTGAAAATGAGTGAGTCAGAGAGAGAAAGAGTGTGTGTTTGTATGCATATGAGTGAGTGAGTGGGAGTGTGTATTGTTTATGGTAACTCATGAACAAAGGCATTAGTGTCTGCTTTAATGTTCGGATATGAAGCTCCGAGATACTGCACTCTTTGTATATCTCCATTTGACTTACTTTCTTAATACACGTAAACATTTATCATATTACCTAATGAGGTTGCACATGACACCTTTGTAGACTTCGACTATGCTTGAATATCCTCCCTGCAGCTCCCAATAAATTTGTGTAACAACACCACCACCACCATTACAGTAATATAATGTAAGCATCTCTCTCTCTCTCTCTCTCTCTCTCTCTCTCTCTCTCTCTCTCTCTCTCTCTCTCTCTCTCTCTCTCTCTCTCTCTCTCTCTCTCTCTCTCTCTCTCTCTCTATCTCGCTCTCTCTCTCTCTCTCTCTCTCTCTCTCTCTCTCTCTCTCTCTCTCTCTCTCTCTCTCTCTCTCTCACGGGGACTCGTATTCCGGCTTATGGTCTGCAACAACCGAGCTCAGTAGGGTTTTGTTTTTCCTTTATGTATCAATTTCACGATAAGACTTTCAGTAGCCTGTAACACTTGAAAGGACCGGAAGTTATGTTATAGATTAACCTTTAGTATACGATGGCGTCATTTTACTACTTGTTGGACATTCGTCCAGATTGACGGTGGTCTGATTCCGGCTAGGAGTATAAAAACATTCAGTAGCTCACGTGTATTTGTGAGATATACTATATATATATATATATATATATATATATATATATATATATATATATATATATATATATCACTATGCGGTGTAAGTGTATAATTGTAAGCTTGTAATGTGTGTATGCGTATGTATGTGTGTGTGTGTGTGTGCGAATAAACAGTCATGTATAATTGTACAACTCACTTCCACCCAGTGACATATTCCTTCATCATTTAACACATCCAGGGTGTGAATGAGCGTGTAATATTAATAGGGGAGCGCTGATATTGGTCCGCTCAAAGGTTAATGTTATGACGTCACCAGCGACGACTCTTGTGACGTCACAGGCACTAGGCAGTACCGGTAGCATTACTGCATTCATTATATATTCCAGCAACATACAGTATATAGGCTTAAGGGAAGATTTTTCCTTAAGAAGGTTTTTTCTAGACCCCCTTCTGCCTCATGTTTAGCCCATTTTTTTAGAGATATTACGACGTTCGAGATCGCCCCATTAGTTTGACGATTTTAAGACCTTTCGCACTATTTCTGACAATTTTAAGACCTTTCGTGTCATTTTGTTGTCGACTTTTTCCTGGCGAGCGATAGCGACCTTGTAATTTAGGAGGGATTGGTCTTCGGCCTGGACATTTTTCTATCGAAAATGTACAAATTTATCTTGGAGGTATTTTTGTTAAGCTTGATGGAGGTCTAGGGAACAAACTTAAAGTTTCCCCTTAAAAATGGTATGAAAAAGCGTAGTGAAAATAATGTCCATGATCATGTGTCCTTATAAAGGCATACCGGTATTGCTAGTAATAAACCCATCATATGATTATTATTAATATAAGGATAGAAAGGTAAGCCACTATCAAAATACACATGGATTTTTTTTTTTTTTTGTAAACCGTTGATTGTTTGCCGTGTACATAAAGGATTATATGCATGGATGGATAAATAGACCGATTTACTGCATGTATAATGATTTTAGATAGATAGGTGATATCAATAATTCAGATAAGATAAAAAAAACCCACTGTAGTTAGGACATAAAGTTGCAGCGCACACACACACATACATACATACATACATACATACATACATACATACATACATACATACACCAACACATTCACATATCTCTCTCTTTCTCTCTCTCTCTCTCTCTCTATATATATATATATATATATATATATATATATATATTATATACGAAAACTTTTTTCGATTTTTTGTTTATTTCACATAATTTGTGGTATCCCGTGTGAGTCATTGACAGGAAACACCAAATTCTCCTATAAACGCTCCTACGTATTAATATTTTGACTGTGTGTATACAGTATATGTGTATATGTGTGTGTGCCAGTGTGATTGTGTGTATAGATACAGGGAAAATCAACAGTTCTCCCTCCACCTTGCTCAGAAATGGTGTCATTTTAAAGGGGGTTATTTTGATTTTGTAATTTGTATTATATATATATATATATATATATATATATATATATATATATATATAATTTTAAATCGCCTGAAATTCCCTCACTTAAGATCCACACCAGACATGTCAAAACTATTTTGCAGAATCTCTCAGTAGATAAGGCTCCTGGTCCAGATGAAATTCCTCCAATAGTACTTAAGAATTGCTCCTTGGTGCTCGCTCCTGTATTGGCAAAATGTTTCCGTCTGTGTACTCATACCTCATGCATCCCAGTACCCTGGAAAGAAGCAAACATCCATCCAGTTCCTAAAAAAGGTGCCTCTTCAGATCCATCAAACTACAGACCAATAGCTATAACTTCCACTCTTGGTAAAGTCTTTGAAATTATATTAAATAATCACATAATTAAGCATCTTGAGAATAATAAATTAATCAGTGATAGGCAATATGGTTTTAGACGATGTCGATCAACTGCAGACATGCTTTGCCTTCTTACGCATCAAATCAACCAAGCTACAGACCAACATGGTGAAACACATACAATAGCACTGGATATATCAAAGGCATTTGATAGAGTCTGGCATCAATCCTTATTGTCGAAGATGTCCACACTACGGCCTTGCATCATTAGTTCCACTAATTTCTTCTTATCTTCATAACAGAAAAATACGTGTAATGGTAGATGGCCTTTATTCTCAATTTCACTCAATAAATGCTGGTGTTCCCCAGGGATCAGTTTTGGCCCCAATTCTGTTCCTCATTCATATCAATGATCTCATATCTACCACTCATAATCCAATACATTCCTACGCAGATGACTCAACACTCCACAGTTCCTTCACATTTACCAATTCTTTCACCCAACCCGATCTTATAAATTCAAAAATAAACACTGCAATTTCTCTGAACCAGGACCTTTCTAGAATTAATGGATGGGGACAAAATAATCTAGTTTCCTTTAATGCACAGAAAACCAAGTACATTCAATTTTCTAACCGACAGAATCTCAGACTCCCATATATTTTTTAATGATGTAAATATTCCCACTTCCCCTAGTATTGACATTCTCGGGGTGTAACATTAACTACTAACTTGAGCTGGACACATTATGTTAGAAGCATTGCTAAGAATGCCTCTAAAAAAACTGGGACTCCTGTACAGAGTTCGAGAATTCTTCACTGACGAGCAGTTGGCCGTAATATATAAAAGTCATGTGCGTTCTCAGATGGATTACTGTTCACCTCTGTGGGGTGGAAGTGGAGTGGTTGCATTGAGGCAGTTGGACAAAATTCAAAATAAAGCTATTAGATTAATCAATAACCCTGCAATCACACAGGACCTTCCTACATTATCCATACGAAGAAACGTTGCATCCCTTGCATTATTCTACAGATATTTTCACAGCAATTGTTCCGAGGAACTTGCTTCAATTGTGCCGCCTCTCCACATCTTTCCCCGTAGAACTAGGGCAGCTGAGAGCGCCCATGAATTTACACTTTCTCCTCCACAATGCAGAACTTCTGCTTATCAGAATTCATATATCCCCAGAGCTACTACTCTTTGGAATTCACTTCCCTCGAATTGCTTTCCACAAACTTACAATCTACAAATGTTTAAATCCAGTTGTTACAAACATTTTATGAATGGAGGATGCCTTTAGGCACATGGACCTTTTTGTTTTATCTGTGTTTTTCCTTCCTCCGTTCATTGTCTCAAAAAAAAAAAAAAAAAAAAAAAAAAAAAAAAAAATATATATATATATATATATATATATATATATATATATATATATATAAATATATATATATATATATATATATATATATATAAATATATAATATATATATATATATATATGCATTGTGTGTGTATGGCACACTTTTCCTCTCGATTTATTCAACAAAAATACACAAACAAAATGCATAGCTTTTGTTTGTAATACTCTTGCCTGTTGTTGTTGTTTCCCTAGTCGACAGTTGAGTTGAGATTGTGTTTTCATTGGCGTTGTCTGTTTGTAAGTGTATTTCTATATAAGAGAGGCTTTACTTTGTTTTTATTATTATTATTATTAAAGACCGTGATAATAAGGAAACAACAAAACACTTAATCTTAGATAATTGGATTTTAGATGTGGTAGATGTAGCTGTTATATGATATGGAAAGGCTTTTAATTCACAAAAAAATATCACTATTCTCTCTCTCTCTCTCTCTCTCTCTCTCTCTCTCTCTCTCTCTCTCTCTCTCTCTCTCTCTCTCTCTATGTGTGTGTGTGTGTGCTAGTTTATGAACTAAAATAACCTACTCATATTGTAAAGTGATGCACGGTCCAAACATCGAAAGTTCACTTTGATAAATATTTAGCCTAGAATCCCAGACTGACTATAGTACTGTACCATAAACTGTGTCTGTAATACCCGGCATGTTGTTGTTGTAGTTGTTGTTGTTGTTTCCCTCGGCGACAGTTGGGTGGAGATTTTGCTTTCATTGGCGCAGTCTGTTTGTGTGTGTGTGTGTGTTTATTTTATATTTATATATAATTATTATGATCTAAAACTTTGATAATATGGAAGAAACAAAGTACTTCACATTATGTATATTATTGGACTTTAGCTGCTCTACAGTAGAGGAAATGGTTATAAAATAATCGGAAAGGCCTTTAACTCACTAAAAACAACACCAGTTTGTGCGTGTGTTTTTGTGTGGGGAGGGGTGTATGTGTGTGTGTGTGTGTGTGTGTGTGTGTGTGAATGTGGGTATGTGTGTGTGGGGGGGAGGGGGGATGTTTGTGTGTATATGTGTGTGTGTGTTTTAACAGCCGTAAATACATGAACTAGAATGACCCACCACTGCCGTAGAGGTCTGCACGTTCCCGACATTTAAAGGTCACTTAGATAAATATTTAGCCTAGAACCCCTGACTGGCTGCCTTGGTGCTTGAGTAGTAGTTTAACCCATTCAGTACCGGTGACATGAATTTTGTAATATCATTTTGCAACTATTAGACGATTCTCTTTAGCTTAGGAAGGATTCTACCAATTAAGGGGAGCTGAGTCGTTTTTCTGGACCACTTTCTCCCTCGGGTTTAGCCCCATTAATTTTGAGATTTTTAGACGGTCGGTCCATTAGTTTGGCGATTTTAACACCTTTTTCCCCATTTAATTGTCAATGTTAAGACCTTTCGTGCCATTTACCTGTCGATTTTCTCTGGCTAGCGATAACGAGCCTGTAATTTTAAGAGGAACTGGCCTTCGGCCGGGACATTTATTCTACCGAAAAATGTAGAAATATATCTTGAAGGAAGGTCAAGGGGGTGTTTTTTTTTAAACTTGATGCAGGTCTAGCGAGGAAAATAAAAAATATATATGAGTAACTGAATAAATAGACCAAAATAAAACCAGCCACTATCTCCTTAAAGGGTTACATACTTTTAGCTACAATACATTATCTTTCCTAAGCTTCATAAAATCGTCTCAATGTAGCTGAAAAAAAAGACGGTCACCGGTACTGAAAGGGTTATCATGAAGGTCAATAGTGTAGTGACCTTGGTGCACACTATACTCTTTTCCAAGTAAGGTGTCCGAAACTCTTGAACATTAAATTCTATAACTCACAAATGACTAAAAGCGTGTCAACATAAAAACAGGGAGCTATATCCTCCTCCGCCACCAGACAGACAAAGTTTCACAAGGAGGTACTCTATGTTTTCTGTTTGTTGTGGGGTTAAGGTCCATGAAGTTTTTATAGTGATGTAATATCATATTTTCATTATGTAATTCATCAAATGTTACAATTGAATCCCTATGCTCCCCCTTACACCCTTGTTTCTGCTACATAAATATTACTACATGTATTTCATTGATGGTACATAATAGAAAATTAGATATTATGAAGTGTTTACTTGTTGTTCCCTGTAAGGAACACCCTGTAACTTTGATGGTGTCGTTTTCAAACACCTTATATATATATATATATAATATGTTGTCAGTGAAAATTCCGTTGATACGATACCTCTGTTGAACTGTTAACCCCGTCAATACCGGTGCTGTCTTTGACATTAGATTCTGGCTACTATTAGACGAATATATTAGTTTTAAAAGGGCCTCCAGCAATTAACAGGCTTCAAACTATAGCTCTTGACCCTTTTAGCTACTACAGATCCTTCTTCAACTGCACAAAATCGTCTAAATATAGCTAGTATAAAATTGAAAATGCGTCGCCGGTACAGAAGGGGTTAAATAGTTGGTAAATATTTTATTGTGGTACCCGCCCCCTATATACCACCTTCATACATTACATACATACGGACAGACACCTACACAGAATGCTACATTACACAATTACAGATTCATAGACCCAAACGTATCCATTAAAGCACACACACACACACACACAGAGTGTCGCATAGCAGGCTGAAGTGGAAATTAAAAGAGTATGGAGGGATTCAGGGTAGTTTGTTAAATTGGATGGAGGACTATCTTTCAGAGAGACAGATGAGGACTACTATCAGAGATAAATTTTCTACGTGGAAAGATGTCACAAGTGGAGTTCCGCAGGGAGCGGTGTTGGCTCCCATAATGTTTCTAATATACATTAACGACATGCCAAAGGATATAAATGCATATATGAATATGTTTGCAGATGATGCTAAGATCATGAAGCGTATAGAAGATGAAAACAGTGGTAGGGAATTACAGAGGGATTTGGATAGGATAGAT
The DNA here is from genome assembly GCA_032716605.1 of Paralithodes platypus. Taxonomy (NCBI): domain Eukaryota; kingdom Metazoa; phylum Arthropoda; class Malacostraca; order Decapoda; family Lithodidae; genus Paralithodes; species Paralithodes platypus. Next base: position 17,546,580 of record CM064576.1, on the reverse strand, counting down.
CAATGGAGCAAGAAGTGGAAAATGGAATTTAACACAAATAAATGTCATGTAGTGGAAATGGGAGTAAGTAAAAGAAGGCCTCATATGGAATATAAGTTAGGAGAAAACACTATTAACCCATCAGAGAAAGAAAAGGACTTAGGGATAACTGTTAGGAGTGATCTTTCACCTGAGAATCATATTAATAAGATAGTGGGAGAAACATATGGACTGCTAAACAGAATAAAAATAGCCTTTAACTATATAAACGAGGAGATGCTGGAGAAAATAATAAAAACATTGGTGAGACCAAGACTGGAGTATGCGGCAGTGGTGTGGGCACCACATCTAAAAAAGCATATAAAGAAGCTGGAGAAGGTTCAGAGAGCTGCAACTAGGATGATACCAGAACTGAGAGAATTACCATATGAGGAGAGATTAAAGAAATTAGATTTACCATCTCTAATGGATAGGAGGGAGAGAGGCGATATGATTATGATGTACAAATGTGTGAGAGGACTCGAAAAGGTGGACAAGAAGGGTTATATTGTGAAAGATAATGGTAGAACTAGGGGCATAGATATAAGCTAATGAAAGGAAGATGTAAAGGAGATGTGAGAAAGTATAGTTTCCCTTACAGAAGTATAAGTAAATGGAATCAGTTGGAAGAGGAAGTGGTGTGTGCCAAAAACTTTCATATTTTTAAGGCAAAGTTAGATAATTGTAACTCAGGAAGCGGGACAATACGAGCCTAAAAAGCTCAACTCCTGTATACTACAAATAGGTAAATACAAATAGGTAAATACACACACACACACACTCACTTAATCTCTCTCTCTCTCTCTCTCTCTCTCTCTCTCTCTCTCTCTCTCTCTCTCTCTCTCTCCAAAATATAATTATAATCTTGGCTGAGTCCCCTTCTGATACTGCTTGCAATATTTTATTTACATTGCAGTATATGTATTATTTATGATTGATTTATCTCATGCTTGCAATCTTTTTACATTATTTATATAATTATGTATTTCACACGGACATAGTATTTATATTCATCACACATGGCAAGAAGAACACCAATGCTTTAAGGGGGGATTGGCCTATTTATTTGCTCATTTATGTATCCTTTTAATATTTGTTTAAGTTTCCTCCCTAGACCTCCATCAAGCTTAAATAAAACACCTTCTCAAAGACCCTCCATCAAGATAAATTTGTACATTTTGCGATAGACAAATGTTCCCACCAAAGGCCGGTTCCTCTTAAAATACAGGATCGCTATCGCTCGCCAAGAAAAAGTAGACATCTAAATGACACGAAAAGTATTAATATTGACAAAGAAATGGGGCGAAAGATCTTAAAATCGCCAGGAAAAAATTGACACGTAAATGGCACGAAAGGTCTTGATATTGATAATGAAATGGCACGAAAGGTCTTGAAATCGACAAACTAATGGGCCGAACGTCCTAAAATCTCAAAACTAATATGCTAAACATGAGGGAAAAGGTGGTCCATAAAAAACAACTACCTCTCTCTTAAGATAGAACGAAGTGCTGTATATTCCTAGTCTTCTATATGTAGCTCTGACTTGTTATTAATGTGTGTGTGTGTGTGTGTGTGTGTGTGTGTGTGTGTATGGTAGATATATATATATATATATATATATATATATATATATATATATATATATATATATATATATATATATAATTACATACACATATATATAGATAGATAGATAGATAGACAGATTAATATATATATATATATATAGATAAATAGATTGGGGGAGTAGAGATAGATATAGATGGATAGACAGATTAAACATTGATAGAGAGGGAGAGTGTGTGTGTGCTACTTCTTACATGCTAAAATATCTGTGTATCAATGTGTGAGAGAGAGAGAGAGGTTAGTTTGATATGCTAAAATACCATATTATAAATATGAGATAAAGAGAGACAAAGAGTGTTTTAGTTCTGACATGCTAAATACCCTGTTATTAATGTGTGTGTGTGTGTGTGTTAATGGACACGTTTCAGTCTATGAATAATTAATTATGGAATGTTCCGAGTCTATGTAAGTGGTTGCCTGTGTGTGTGTAATGGATGTGTGTATGTTCGTGTATGTATGTAGGTAAGGTGTATGTGTATGTAATGGATGTGTGTATGTTCGTGTATGTATGTAGGTTATGGATGTGTGTATGTAATGGATGTGTGTATGTTCGTGTATGTATGTAGGTTATGGATGTGTGTATGTAATGATTATGTGTATGTTTGTGTATGTATGTAGGTAATTAGTTGTCTGTGTGTGCGTAATGGATGTGTGTGCGTAATGAATGTGTGTATGTTCGTGCATGTATGTACTCTAGGGTCTGTCTGTGCGTATGTAATGGATGTGTGTATGTTCGTGTATGTATGTAGGTAAGTGGGTGTGTGTGTGTGTATGTAATGGATGTGTGTATGTTCGTGTATGTTGAAGGTAAGTGGTTGTCTGTGTGTGTAATTGATTTGTGTATGTTCGTGTATATATGTAGGTTCTGTATGTGTGTGTGTGTGTGTGTAATGGATGTGTGTACGTTCGTGTATGTATGTAGGGATATGTTAACCCTTTCAGCACGATGATGCCTTTTTACCTTTAATCCTGGCTAAAGTCTGACAATATTATGCAGTTTAGGAAGGACCTATATGTATTATTCAGAGGGTTTATTGAGATCGCAGTTACCCCTTTGAGTCCTAGAGGTAGATTATATGCTAGAGAAAATCGTCTAATGGTAACCCGAATATGATGAAAACTACGTAACCTTGCTGAAGTGGTTGAAATATGTATATATGTACCGGTATAGTATATAATGTGTATCATTGTTGTGTATGTGTAAATATAAGTATACAGTATGTCTTATATGTAGGCATTGTGTGCATATGTATGAAGGAATGTGTGTGATTTATATATATATATGTATTCGTGTGTGTGGAATCCTATGTTTAAGTATATATTGTCTATGTGTTTATGCATATACTTCATGTGTGAATAAATGTATGTATGTATGCGTGTATGTTTGTATATATGTATGTATGTATGTATGTATAGTGTATGTATGTACAGTATGTATGTATATTTCATATATGTATGATTATGCGTGATAAATGTATATACTACAGTGTGTGTGTAGGTAGTTTTTATGTATGTACGTTTTTAGCATGATCTACTGTACAGTATACTGTATATGCATGTAAGTATGTGTATGTGTAAGTATGTGTATGTGCCTATGTGTATGTATCCACGAATGTATGAATATATGTACGCATCGATGTGTGTATGAACGTATCTGTGTGTGCGTGTATGTGACCGATAAAAATAAAACTGATATGCCTGGCTTTTAAAGAGAGAGAGATAGTTGAGTTAGAGTGAGAGAGAGAGGGGAAGGACTTAAAGGCGATGAGAGAGAGATAGAGAGAGAGAGAGAGAGAATGTTAGAGAGTGAGTGAGAAAGAGGAAAATATAAATAAGGGACAGTCAGAGAGAGAGAGAGCGAGAGATAGAGATAGAGAGAGAGAGAATGTTAGAGAGTGAGTGAGAAAGAGGAAAATATAAATAAGGGACAGTCAGAGAGATAGAGAGAGAGAGAATGTGAAAGTGAGTGAGAAAGAGGAAATAGTAAAAAAGGACAGTCAGACAGACATTATCGATTTTCTCTCTCTCTCTCTTTCTTTCTCTGACTCTCACTTTCACTCTCACTTACTCCCTCACACTCTCACTTACTCATACTCTCTCTCACTCACATACTCTCTCTCACTCTCTCTCACACACATACTATCTCACTCACTCTCACTCTCTCTCTCTCTGTTTCTGAATCTCTTATACAGTATTATGATTTTTTTGTTTTTTTTACAATACACCCTAAATAATGACGGGTAAGGAAAGAGTATACAGAGGGCTCATAATAATATATCCTTTTAAGGGGAGATGAGTCGTATTTCTGGTCCCCCTTTTTCCTCATGTTTAGCCCCATTAGTTTTCAGACGTTCGGCCCATTAGTTTAACGATTTTAACACCCTTTTTCCCCATTTCGTTGTCAATTTTAAGACCTTTCGTGCCATTTAGGTGTTGATTTTATCCTGGCGAGCGATTGCGATCCTGTAATCTTAAGAGGAACCGGCCTTTGGCCGGGACATATTTCTACCGAAAAATGGACACCCATCCATAAAAGAAAGGTACCCCCTGAACGAGAGATCTGAAGCCTCATGCTATTTAGTTGTGGTAACACTGGCACTGAACCATCGACGTCACGAAAGTGGGTGGTGATTGTGGGAGGGAGCAAGGTTAAGAGATTCAAACCACCAGCATCCATCACCTGTACAAGTTAAGTATCGAATCAAATCATACCTGCTTGGGAAGAACATAGAGTTGGTAGGAAACAATTATAACACTGACAACAAACAAAATGATTCAAGCATATCCGAAGCAGTTTTTTCTCAAACAGAACCATCACAGTCTACTGCAACTGACACAACAGAAAACCTTGAACATGAACTCCTGTTGTCAGCAGTATTATTTTCTAGTTATGAAGGAAATGCATGCGACTCCAGTGACTATGATACTGAAATTCCAGTTGGTATGTCAAGTACAAATTTATCCCAAGAAAATGAAAATGAAGGTTTGAGGTATATTGGTGGATATATTGCCAGCAAGTTTCCCCAGCATGAATTTCTAGGTCAGAAAGTGTCAGAGGATGACACAACCTGGATTGGGAAAATATGCAGAAAAGAAGGGATGCTTATGACACCCAAAAAGGAATTCTTTGAACAGCTTAAATTACTGGAAAAAATCTGTGTGTGTTTTCATGGGAAAACAGAGTTCAAAGCTGGCAAAAACTTAGTAAAATCATTGTGTAAAGAAATTGTTGGTATGGTGACTTTACCATGGGAAGTAATTAGTTTTTTTGTAAGATGCCGAATGTTTTTTAGAATACGGATTTTAAACAGAAATATGAATGCTAATGATCCTAGAAAAACTAAATCTAAAATGTCTAAACTAATAAAATCAATGTGAAATCCTCGTGTTTATGTAATCCTTATCCCTCTTTGTGCAAGCTAATTATATTATAAGAATAAGAAATTAGAACAATAACCAAGCAAAATGAAGATATCGGGTATAAAAAAATACCGGTACTAATATTAATTAACATGTTTGACACCCCTGGTCTAGTGGCAGCACTTTGGCTGGCAGGCGAGCGTTTTTCTACCTTTCTTTCTCTTGCCCTACCTTCTGACATCAACAGGCTGCGCGTGCGCCAACCTGTGGTATCTCTTAACCTTGGGAGGGAGTAGGTAGCTGATTTGAACGAAGTCAATGCTTCACTTCGCATTGAAAATCGTTTTGCTACTTCTCTCTCTCTCTCTCTCTCGGAAAGGACGTCCTTCCTATAGTCTTTGAAGCATTTTTAAAAATAGATCTGACATAAGACGTCCATCTGAAATTGGCATACTCCAAGGATATCACTATTCGAAAAAAATGCCAAATTGTTATTATTGAAAATTATGTAGGATTCATATAGGATAGGTCTATTGGAAAACTGAATGTAATTAGTTTATAGAAAGATACAGACATATAGATAGATGTAGATATATAGATAGTATACAGGGTGTTTTAAAACAACACTGCCAGAGTATGACGACCACATTGATAAAAATATATAATACACATATTTCTATTCTATTTTTACCAAAAATATATTGTAACGGAGATAAATGGTTATTTATAAATGTAGCAAAACAGGGTTCTGAGCTCAGCACAAAACATATGATACATAATATGAATGATTACCAAGTAAAACAGGTAAAGAGGAGATATCTAATGACCTAATCACATATGAATAATTACAAAATCAAAGTAACATAAAATTGGTAATGATATTTTGCAATTTTTTTTTTTTTTTTTTTTTTTTTTTTTTTTTAAAGAGACAATGAACGGAGGAAGGATAAACACAGATAAAACAAAAAGGTCCATGTGCCTAAAGGCATCCTCCATTCATAAAATGTTTGTAACAACTGGATTTAAACATTTGTTGATTGTAAGTTTGTGGAAAGCAATTCGAGGGAAGTGAATTCCAAAGAGTAGTAGCTCTGGGGATAAATGAATTCTGATAAGCAGAAGTTCTGCATTGTGGAGGAGAAAGTGTAAATTCATGGGCGCTCTCAGCTGCCCTAGTTCTACGGGGAAAGATGTGGAGAGGCGGCACAATTGAAGCAAGTTCCTCGGAACAATTGCTGTGAAAATATCTGTAGAATAATGCAAGGGATGCAACGTTTCTTCGTATGGCTAATGTAGGAAGGTCCTGTGTGATTGCAGGGTTATTGATTAATCTAATAGCTTTATTTTGAATTTTGTCCAACTGCCTCAATGCAACCACTCCACTTCCACCCCACAGAGGTGAACAGTAATCCATCTGAGAGCGCACATGACTTTTATATATTACGGCCAACTGCTCGTCAGTGAAGAATTCTCGAACTCTGTACAGGAGTCCCAGTTTTTTAGAGGCATTCTTAGCAATGCTTCTAACATAATGTGTCCAGCTCAAGTTAGTAGTTAATGTTACACCGAGAATGTCAATACTAGGGGAAGTGGGAATATTTACATCATTAAAAAATATATGGGAGTCAGTGAGATTCTGTCGGTTAGAAAATTGAATGTACTTGGTTTTCTGTGCATTAAAGGAAACTAGATTCTCTTGTCCCCATTCATTAATTCTAGAAAGGTCCTGGTTCAGAGAAATTGCAGTGTTTATTTTTGAATTTATAAGATCGGGTTGGGTGAAAGAATTGGTAAATGTGAAGGAACTGTGGAGTGTTGAGTCATCTGCGTAGGAATGTATTGGATTATGAGTGGTAGATATGAGATCATTGATATGAATGAGGAACAGAGTTGGGGCCAAAACTGATCCCTGGGGAACACCAGCATTTATTGAGTGAAATTGAGAATAAAGGCCATCTACCATTACACGTATTTTTCTGTTATGAAGATAAGAAGAAATTAGTGGAACTAATGATGCAAGGCCGTAGTGTGACATCTTCGACAATAAGGATTGATGCCAGACTCTATCAAATGCCTTTGATATATCCAGTGCTATTGTATGTGTTTCACCATGTTGGTCTGTAGCTTGGTTGATTTGATGCGTAAGAAGGCAAAGAATGTCTGCAGTTGATCGACATCGTCTAAAACCATATTGCCTATCACTGATTAATTTATTATTCTCCAGATGCTTAATTATGTGATTATTTAATATAATTTCAAAAACTTTGCCAAGAGTGGAAGTTATAGCTATTGGTCTGTAGTTTGATGGATCTGAAGAGGCACCTTTTTTAGGAACTGGATGGATGTTTGCTTCTTTCCAGGGTACTGGGAAGCATGAGGTATGAGTACACAGACGGAAAAATTTTGCCAATACAGGAGCGAGCACCAAGGAGCAATTCTTAAGTACTATTGGAGGAATTTCATCTGGACCAGGAGCCTTATCTACTGAGAGATTCTGCAAAATAGTTTTGACATGTCTGGTGTGGATCTTAAGTGAGGGAATTTCAGGTGAATTAAAATTAAGTACAGGGACATCTTGATTTATTTCATCTAAGGTTGAGTTGGTGGAGAAAATATCTGCAAGAAGGTTAGCTTTACCTCGTGGGTCACTTACAAGATTGCCAGTCGGAGATTTTAATGGTGGAATGGATGAAGCAGTAGTGAAGTTGGATTTGAATGAGTTAAGAGTAGACCAAAATATTTTGTTATCATTTGGATTATTTAGAAGTTTATTTGCCTGCTTATGGAGAAAGTTTGATTTAGTTAGGTTTAATACAGTTTTGGCATGATTTCTGATGTTTCTAAAGTAATTAAAGGCTTCATGTGTTTTTGATCTTGTGTATGCATTGTAGGCTATTGCTTTTTGTTCAGTTACTCTAGCACAATTATGGTCAAACCATTTAGGTGAATTAGATCTTTTACTGTACTTTTGATGAGGAATAAAATTTTCCATTCCAATTTTTACAAAATCTTGTATGTGGCTCAAGGTGGAGTGTGCATCATTAGAAAAGAAAGAGGTCCAGGGAATATCAATAAAGAAACCTTGAAGACCCTCCCAGTCTGCCCTATCGTAATGCCATTTAGTCACCAAAACAGGTTCAGAGTGGGAAGGTGTGGTAGGTGATAGACAGGTGGCCTGTATCAGACAGTGATCAGAAGATCCAAGTGGGGACCTCACTGTAACATCATAATTTTCTGAATTGGTTGTTAAAAATAAGTCCAGTAGGTGGGAATTATGATTAGGATTATCTGGTACACGGGTGGGTTGGTTGACTAGTTGCATGAGATTAAATGAGTCTGCAAATAGCTCACATTCAAGACCAGCATCATCAGTCCTGGCTGAATGAGTGAGCCATTCAACATTATGGACATTAAAATCACCCAACACAGTGATTTCAGAAGAAGCATTTAAGTTGAGGACACTGAGTTGTGAGGACAGAGAATCAAAAAGACTTTGCTCTGGAGGAGTATTTGGGGAACGGTAGATGCAACATATGTATTTAAATTTACCAGCAGAAATTAATTTGTATATAGAATAATCAAAATAGGGACAATTGAAACTAGTAACCTCCTCCAGGGCAATTTCAGATTTTGCGAAGCAACATACACCACCTTTAGGTCTGAAATTTTGGAGCAGTTGATAACCTGGAAAATTAAATCTAGATGTGTCAGATGTGGATGTTACTTGAGTCTCTGTCAAAAAAAGGAGAGTAGGGGATTCTGCTTGAAGAAATTGGTGTACAGAATTGATGTTAGAGTGAAGTCCCCTTATATTACTAAAGAAATAGCTGTACTGACAAGCAGCTTTGGGACGTTGCAATGCTCTTGACACAGTCGCATGATGACGACCGGGAGGGCCCTGTGTCAATAACCCAACCCTGCCGGGGGTGGATATCCGAGGGACCACCAGGTTTGCTCTTAACAATTGTACTGCCATATTTATAAGGTAAGTGTATGGTGTTACATGTATGATATGTAGTGGGAAGAGTAGTATTTTATGGATAGAGGATAGCGATGTAGGGCAATGTCGTGAAGTTGGATGTGTATGTTATATAAAGAGGGTTTTCCTGATACCCCTGATGTGTGAGGCAGAAAGATATGTATCCAGCTACCAAGGCCTGGGAGAGAAAATGGAATTCAGGCTATTCCCTGAGTCTCCCGAAACCTTGGCGGTAGTACTTCCCTGGGCGGGGCTGCCTACCCCTACTACCTACAAAAACTTAGAAAAAAACTGCTAAGTATTATAATCCAAGTAGCGTAAAAAGATATGCACCATTTGTAACGATGACCAAGAGGTAAAATAATGAATCTCAAGTCTGGGTCAGGTATCGGAACACTGCTATAGGGTAATTTAATCGTTCGTGAAACTGTGAATGGGAAAAAATTGTTCCTGCGCAATTTACTGTTTCAATACAAATACCTCATTACGTTACTATTATCACAGAGTACTAACGAAATATGTATCAGTTTTATGGTTGAAGTTTGACGATTTTACGTAGCTGTAGACATACAAGTATACGGTGTTCACTAATGAATATTTAAAATCATCTAATGGTACCCAAAACAAACAATTTACGTCACTTGGACTTAACGAGTATAAAATAACAAAGGCAGAGACACACCTAAATAACGACAATCTATATTTATGTGATATTATAAGGTAAATAAAATCACTATGACAGAAGAAGATAGCACCATGGCCGAGCAGATGATTAAACACATGAGAAGATTCGTTATGACTCCAAAGCTTCGAAGAAAAACTCAACTGGGATGGGAGGGAAGAGGTAGGCTATTTGGGGGGGAGGGGGGACACTAGCCCGTGTTCGGATTATAGCTCATACCTGGGTGTCACTAATTATTTTACTATATGTGGTTTAAATCATTAATGGTATATTATTGTGCATTTTGACCTTAGATAATCTTCTTCGTTATTTTATTTACTAATTAGCAGATGAGGTCTGGCAGTGTTGTTTTAAAACACCCTGTATATATGTGGATATGAGAGAGAGACAGAGAGAGAGAAAGAGAGAATTGGCAAAACGATTTTCAATGCGAAGCGAAGCATTGCTTCGTTCAGATCAGCTCCCTACTCACCACCCACTTACGTGACGTCGATGGTTCAGTGCCAGTGTTACCACAACTAAATAGCATGAGGCTTCAGATCTCTCGGTCAGGGGGGTACCTTTCTTTTATGGATGGGTGTACACATTTATCTTGAAGGGGGGTCTAGGGTTTTTTTTACAGCTTGATGGAGGTCTAGGGAGGAAACTAACTAAATCATAAAACGACAATAATCAAATAAATACGGCCATCCCCCCTTAACTAGGTCTACATCATTATTTTAGTCGCTACTCGTATGTCTGGCTGGTATAATATCAGGGAGGGTGCGCCACATTACCCACACCATGTACTGTATACTGCGTGTTTCCTACTCGTCACATCTACACATTTAGCAGTTTTTAGAGTAATGACATATTTCCTACAGAGATACAGCATATCTCCTTCACACAAAAATCTATACGGTCACATTTCCTACACTGCCGTGTATACGGGGAGGAGCCGCTGTCTGTACTCGGCGCTACTGTCTCACTACTCGCCTGACGAGTCGAGTTGATTCGAGTCTTCGGGACAGACATGAATCGGGTGTAAGAAATGTGGCGCAACCTAAATAGAGAGAAAAGTATCGTTCACATTCAGACACGCGTCGAGTTGATTCGAGTTTAGTCTCAAACCAGCAGTATTCTTTTCTCCATTCGTCGGGACAGACGGTATTGCTGTGCCTAGTGCTCCACTGCTGTACTCCACCAAGCATGGCTAGGATTGAGGGGAAGATCCGCTTCAATGCAGTAATTTACGAAGACAACTCTGGATTCCAGTACATCCGAAATGTGGCCAGAAACTACAAACTATACCTGTGTTGCGTTCAGCACCCCAAGTGTGGAGGAAGAGCAGTCTTGTCGGAGGTAAAAATTGTAGTTGGACCGTATTCACCCCCCCCCCCCCCCCACCCCTATATAATTATGGGTAAGAAAATGGTATTTAAAGTGTCTCATATTCGTGATATTATATTGGTAGTGACAAATGGAAGACCAATTAGAAAGGTAATTCACCATCAATATACCTAATAGATGTAATATACCTTTTTCATATTATATTTATACCCTATTATTATTTAAAGTGTAGCGTAAATCACCATCAATATACCCAATGATTAATCCCTTCTGTACCGAACATCATCCTTTTTATTATATTCTGGCAATGATGAGATGATTTAATATAGCTTAGGAAGGACGTCTACCCATTAAAAGGCGGCATACTATCTCAATTAATACTTTTAGCTCAATTAATACTTTTAGCTCAATTAATACTTTTAGCTCAATTAATACTTTTAGCTCAATTAATACTTTTAGCTCAATTAATACTTTTAATAAATAATGTAGCTGAAATCAAATACAAAAGACTTCGCTGGTACAGAAGGGGTTAAACAAACCTTTTGCATACCTACAGGGTTAACCCCTTCTGTACCGGAGACTTTTTTTTATTTGATTTCAGCTACATTTAGACGATTTTATGAAGCTTAGGTGTGAAATGGTAAACAAGAGGATTAACTGATTGATTGATTTGATTGAATTTGTATTGCCAAAAAATATACATAATATTATAGGATAATATATTTACATATTTGTTTAATAATTGGCAGATATAGCTAGCCCAACAAAGCTCAATGTAGCTAGCATAATAGGCGTAAGTAAATATTTAATGCTATATAGGTGACACACGGTTTTACAAATTTACAAAATATGCTTATTAATACAGTACACAACCTGCTAAATTTGGAAGTTGGCAAGAATCAACTAAAATAAATAAATTCCTGTAGCCTGTTAACATAGGTATGAAAGCAGTATTGTAACGACTATGGAAACTTCGCCTAAGGCGAAGGGAACGGACAGTGGTTCTTCTGCCCTGACGACACACTGCCTCATGTGTAGATTGCATAGCTATCTTTGTTGCAGCAGCAGATAATAACAACCCTGCACAATGTCCCACTTGTCGTACAATCATTCATGACAGGCTTGAGGTATTCATTTACAAAAAATGAATGTCTTCACGAAATACAATTTGGTCAATATACAGGAGGCGCTACAATATTGGTAAAAAATTAAGCTCAATAGCATGTGATTAAGCGATTTTTCTCCAAATTGTTGATGTAGGTGTCATTCCCGGGAAACTAACATAATACATATTATATGGATATTTACGTTTTAAGGGTTTGTTTACACTTCTTCTTTTTCGTCTTCATCTGGGAGACTTCTTTTTCGTGACTGTCAGTCAACAACTGAGACATCTGGTGGCGAATGCAATGAACTATACTGGTGGCGTCATAGCCAAAGTAATCACCCTACCTAATTCATGCCAAGAGTACTCGAGTTCACTGACACGTGATGTCTATCGACCAATCAGGTGATGCCATGATTTGGAAAACAGGTGGCCCAGGATATATTGACTCTGGCCAGCTTGTGTAGAGGGTGTGAGCCGATCAAAGCTTTTTCCACCGTCTTTAAAAACACTGAGGCTGCTTAAGACCTTTTCGCCTTCCAATAAGTGTAAACTGTCCAAAGTGCAATAACCAGTGTTCCAAATACAGCTGGCGAGGACAGCTGGTTTTGAAATGCACATACACTTGTTTTACATGGAAAAATTCGAAACAATCCAAAAATCCACCAGCTGTTGACCAAGATGAGTGGTGATCGAGCCTCCAGCGGCCAGCCAGGCAGCCCAGAAGATTTTTTCGCATAGGATTAAACGGAGAACAAAAATAACACCAGCGGAGGTGTGGGGGCGGCAGCCCCCACCAATAATACTAGGTTAGGTTAGGTAAGGTTGTAAGGTTAGGCTAATGTTAACCCCATTCTTACTAGGTTAGGTTAGGTAAGGTTGTTAGGTTAGGCTAATGTTAACCCCATTCTTACTAGGTTAGGTTAGGTAAGGTTGTTAGGTTAGGCTAATGTTAACCCCATTCTTACTAGGTTAGGTTAGGTAATTAACCCCATTCTTACTAGGTTAGGTTAGGTAAGGTTGTTAGGTTAGGCGTTAGGCTAATGTTAACCTTATGAAAACCCAAACACAGATTTTATTAGGGTTACTGTGTAATTTTAACATGAACATTAGTAAAATCCGAGCCAAGTTTCGTCAAAACTTGGCTCGTGTTTTCTAAATGTCGGGTTATATGGGTATGGAAATTTACAAAACCCGAGCCAACATGTTAATAAGGTTACTGTGTTATTTTCATTTTTAAATTAGTTAAATCCGAGCCAAGTTTCGTCAAAACTTGGCTCGGGTTTTCAAAAAGTCGGGTTTTATGGGTCTGGAAATTGACAAAACCCGAGCCAATAATTTACCAAGGGGTTTTCAAAAAATCGGGTTTTATAATTGAACAAACCCGAGCCAAATTTGGGTTACTGTATATTAACCTACAATTTTAACTGGTTTTACAGTTTCATTTTAGAGATGTATATTTTAAAAGAGAAATAAAAAAAAATCCCACATATATATTCTCCAGCGTTTTGTATTATCTCCTGCATAATGCCACGTGATCGCATTGATCATGTAACAGAATTGTAGGAGATATGACAGTATAATTGTAAGAGTTATGCCGGATGCACCGTGCGGTGTAGGAGATATGCTGGGTACTCGGTATCAGAATTGTAGGAGATATGACAGTATCATTATAGGAGTTATGCCGGATGCACCGTTTGATGTAGGAGATACGGTACGCTGGGTGCTCAGTTTTGGTGTAGGAAATGTGCTTTATACTTGTTTTTGTGTAGGAAATATGACTAATTATGTGTAGGATATGTGGCAGTACTCCAACTGTTATAGTTGTGTAGATGTGACTACACCCTATCAGGGGTATCAAAAAGGTATACCAATGTGTTGAGTAGTGAGAGTTATTTACCGCGGTATTTAACCATCCAGTACCGGTGACGTCCTTTCCATTATATTATATTCTGGCCACTATTTGACGATTTTAGTCAGCTTAGGAAGGACATCTACTCATTCAAAGGCTACATACTATCTCCATTAATCCTTTTGGTCAATATTTAAGAGTCTCACCACAGCTGGAATCTCATTTCTAATGGTAGTTTTGGGTTCCTATCATTCTATGTTTCATTACTATATACTTTTTATCCACCGGAAAATATTATTTTTTCTTGTTTTTTTTATTTTTATTTTTATTTTTTTTATTTTTTTTTAGCATTAACCTAACCTAAAAACCTAACCTAACTTAACCTAAATGTATTTGGGGGCTATTAGGTTAGGTTAGGTTAGGTTAGTTTTTTTGGTTAGGTTAATGCTAAAAAAAAAGAAAAAAAATCTAGAACAAAAAAAATTTCCGGTGGATAAAAAGTATATAGCAATGAAGCATAGAATTATAGGAACCCAAAACTACCGTTAAAAATGAGATCCCAGCTGTGGTGTGACTCGTTAATATTGACCATCCTGGTAGCTACCATAAATCTTAACCAAGCTTCATAAAAATGTATAAATGTAGCTGAAATCAATCAAGAAAGGCGTCACCGGTACTGTATGGGTAAAACCTGTGTAAAAATGACCCTTCAAAAACCATGCCAGTGCCGGGAAAATGTCTGAGATTTGAGGGACACATAAAAAGTAGTGGCATATTTCCATACCACATCAACCACTCACCCCCCCCCCCCCCTTTATACCCTACCCCCCTCCTCCCTCAACTTGGTCTTTTATGTTGTGCATGTTCTAGCAGTGCATGTATTAAATGGGCTTACTATCAATATAACCTTATCGGATAATCATAATTTTAATTCTAAGCTTTATTATGCAATTAACTATGTAGAGATAATGATGTAGGTAATTATGAAGTTAGCTATGTTATGTGTGGACGGTAGCTAATTATGAATTCAACCCATACACTACCGGGAACGCTTTATTATCATATTCTGGCAACTATTAGACGATTTTATTCAGCTCAGGAAGGACCTCTAGCAATAAAAAAAAGTGTCAAACTATCTCAGCCAATCCTTTTAACTACCACAGATCCTTCCCAAGCTGCATAATACCGTCTAAATATAGCTAGAATAAAATATAACACGTCGCTGGTACTCAAAGGGTTAACTATATAGACTATAATTATATATATTCATTGATTAACCCTTTCAATACCGGTGCCTTCCTTTCAACTTTATTCTGGCTGCTATTATACGATTGTATTCAGTTTAAAAAGCGCCTCCAGCAATTAACAAGCGCCACACTATCACACGTAACCCGTTTTACTACCACAGATCCTTCTTAAGCTGCACAAAATCGTGTAGATATAGCTAAAATATAATTCAAAAGGAGGGCGCCGGTACAGTAGGAGAAACATACTCCATTGAATGAAGGGGGGGTGGTTCACTTTTTGGTCGATTTTTTATTTATTTATTATTTTTCTACTTTCCTCCCTAGACCTCCAAATAACATTAATAAATATCCATTAGATCCGCCTTCTGGAATAACTTACATTTTTCGGTAGAAAAATGTCCCGGCCAAAGGACGGTTCTTCCAAAATTACAGGCTCTCTATCGTTCGCCAGGAAAAAATCGACACCTAAATATCACAAAAGATCTTAATATTGACAAAGAAATGAGGCGAACGGTCTTAAAATCGCCAAACGTCTTAACATCTAAACACTAATAGGTCTTAACATGTGGGAGAAGGGTGGCCAGAAAAAAAGTTATTCTCGCAAAATGTTGGTGTTCGTTTTCATTGGCATCTTAAACTAGTCTGAGGGTAGATTAAGTTAGGTGGCTGAATTCTGGTCAAACTTATATTTTTCAAGTTACCAGAACGTAATTGCCCTAAGAAATTGCTCTAAAATGCGCTCGTCTGACACCGCCTTTCCAGTGTGTTCAATTCCCTCTGCTATTTTTACCACATAAGCCGATTATTGGTCGTTGGTGAGCGTACCTTTTCTGTTGCAGTCTAACAAAATAAATACCCCTTTAAGTTTTACTCTGATCGAAAAGGGACTGGAGTCCTCGCAAAGAGCCTCCACTACTGACGTTATTCTTGATTTACAGTGTGCTGGCTTAATAATCCAATAGGGTTGATAGCCTCTGAAGTCCTATTTTAACTAACTAACTTTACGATGACGCTTTTCTTTCTTTTAACTCTGGCTGGGAGTAGACGATTTTCTTCCGCTTGAGAAGGAAATTTGAAAATCAGATGGGCGTATATATTTGGTTATTATTTTATCCTTTCATTATTTTTTAGTTTCATTCCTAGACCTTCATCAATCTTTAAAAAACACCCCATTCAAGATAATTTTGTACATTTTTCGATAGAAAAATATCTCGGCCGAAGGCCGGTTCCTTTTAAATTACAGGCTCGCTATCGCTCGCCAGGAAAAATATCGACACATAAAGTACATTTTTTGAAAGGTCTCAATAAGGTAAAAAAAAAATGGGACGAATGATCTTAAAATCTCCAAACTAATGGGGTAAACGTCTAAATGGTTACCCGAAATTGTACGAAAGGTTTTAATATTGACAAAGAAATGGAGCGAAGAGTCTTAAAATCTCCAAACTAATGGGGTTATAAACATGAGGGAGAAGGGGAGCCAGAAATACCACCCATCCCTTCTTTAAAAAAAAATGATTATTGCCGCTACAGATAATCGGATTCAAGGGCTCGTGTGACACCGGTTCTATACTGTATGTGCATTAACCCCTTCTGTACCGGCGACGTCTTTTTCATTTTTTCTAGCTATATTTAGACGATTTTGTGCAGATTAAGAAGGATCTGTGGTGGTAAAAATGGTTATGTGAGATAGATCGAAGCCTGTTCATTGCTGGAGGATCATTTTAAACGGTCTAAAATCATCTATTAGTAGCCAGAATAAAGTTAAAAGGACGGCCCCGGTAATGAACGGGTTTAGGGGAGGTTTTTAGTTAGTTCGCTAGACCTCCATCAACCTTAACATTACAGCCCCTAGACCCCCTTTCAAGATAAATTTTTACATTTTTCGGTAGAAAAATTTCTCAGCCAAAGGCCGGTTCCTCTTAAATTACAGGCTCGCTATCGCTCGCCAGGAAAAAATAGACACCTAAATGGCACGAAAGTTCTTAAAATTGACAGAAATGGGGCGGAAATTCTTAAAATCACCAAACTAATGGGGCAAACGTCTTAAAATCTCAAAAACAATGGGATAACCATGAGGGAGAAAGGGGTCAAGAAAAAAATCCCTCAAGTGGAGACTGCCCCTTAAGCCGGCATCACACGAGCGCTTTTTCCCCTCAACATTTATACTCAAAACTGGTCTGGCAGCTTATGAAGTAAACATTTAAAACATTTCGGTCACCTAAATTGATCTCTCACCAATCTAGTTACCGTTACCAGTGCAAAATATTCCAGAAATGTTGCCAGAAATTTTTTGATCTTCGAATGTTGTCTATAAAAGCTCTCGTGTGATACCGGCTTTAGTGTTGTGAAATGCTTAGGAGGAGGATGTGTTTATCGATATTTAGCAATATTTAGTGAAGAATCAGCATTGGCTGTGACAGATGTGGATCCCCTAGTGGCTGTTTTTTTGGTGAGAGATTTCTTTTCGAACTTCCTTCTCCCTCATGTTTAGCCCCATTGCTTTTGAGATTTTAAGACGTTTGCCCCATTAGTTTGGCGATTTTAATAACTTTCGCACCATTTCTGTCAATTTTAAGACCTTTCGTGCCATTTAGGTGTCTATTTTTTCCTGGCGAGCGACAGCGAGCCTGTATCTTAAGAGGAATCGGCCTTCGGCCGGGAAATTTTTCTACCGAAAAATTTACAAATTTATCTTGAAAGGGGGTCTAGGGGGAGTAATTTTAAGCTTGATGGAAGTCTAGGGAATCAACTAAAAACCTCCCCTTAATTTCTTAGTTTCCTCGCTAGACATCCATCAAGCCTAGAAAAATACCCGCTGACCACCCTTCAGCATATATTTGTACATATTTCGGTAGAAAAATGTCTCGGCCAAAGGCCAGTTCCTCATAAAACTTCTGGCTCGCTATCGCTCACCAGGAAAAATTCGACACCTAAATGGCACGAAAGGTCTTAAATTTGACAACGAAATTGGACGAAAGATCTTAAAATCCTCAAACTAATGAGCCGAACGTCATATAATCTGAAAACTAATGGGGCTAAACATGAGGAAGAAGGGGGACCATAAAAAGGGCCAATCTCTCCTTAATGTCGACGTTTTCAGCTCCAACGTCCTCGTATGGGCCAGTAAGAGCTCACAAGTGGTCGGTACAGCTGCTGTCACCGATAATGTGTAGCCACTCAGCAATTCCGGCTAGCATTAGAAGATTTCATGTAATTTAGAAAGGACCTGTGAGAGTTAAGGGGTGGGGGGGGGTTGGCTCATTTATATATTTGTTTTATATTTTTTTTAGTTTTTTTTAGTTTTCTCCCTAGACCTATCAAATAAAAAAAAAAAAAAAATCCATTAGATTCCCCTGCGAGATGTCAAGGCCGAAGGCCGGTTCCTCCACAATTACAGGCTCGCTATTGCTCGCCAGGATAAAAATCGACACCTAAATGGCACGAAAGGTCTTAAAATTGACAAAGAAGTGGGGTGAAAGGTCTTAAAATCGACAAACAAATGGTGCAAACATCTTGAAATCTGAAAACTAATGCGGCTAACATCTTAAAATCTGAAAACTAATGGGGCTAAACATGAGGAAGAAGGGAGTCTAGAAAAAACTACCCACCTCCCCTTAATTTAACTTAGGAAAGACCTGTCAAAGTCGAGGTGTCCATGGAGACTGTGATTACCCCTCTTGGCCTTCCTAAACTGAATAAAATCGTCTAATGATAGCCACAATTACATAAGATAAGGTGATGATTAAGGGGAGATGGTCTGTTTTTCTGGACACCTTTCTCCCTCGTGTTTAGCCCCATTAGTTTTCAGATTTGAAGACGTTCGACCCATTAGTTTGGCGATTTTAACACCTTTTGCCCCATTTTGTTGTAAATTTTAAGACCTTTCGTGCTACCAAGTCATCGACAAGGAGAGGCAAGTCCTTCTCAATTGTTGGGGACTCCATGGTCAGACACTTAGCTAGGTCCACCTGTACTGATATTAGGAAGCTTGTCTGTCTGCCTGGTGCCGGGGTTGGGAAGGTGTTAGAAGACATTGATTACATCATGAAAGATATTGGAGATAGCCCCATTATCTGTCTCAGTACAGGGAGCAATGATGTTGGTAAAGGTAGGACGGAAGTACTGCTTCGGCAGTACAGGGAGGTGTTAGATAAAGTTAGGAGGAAGGGAGGCATACCTGTAGTACACAGTATCTTGCCACGGAGAGGGGTCAGCAAGGAATGGTCATCTAGGGCAATTGGTATCAATTGTCGGCTGGAAAAAATACTGTAATGCAAATGCAATACCATTCCTTGATAACTGGACCCGTTTCTATGGTAAAAATCAGTTGTACGCACAGGACGGGGTTCATCTTTCTCGGCTAGGGGTGGCAAATTTAGCTAGGTCAATAGATAGGATTGTCGCGGGGTTTCGCTGAAAATAAAGCCTGAGAATATGAGTAAGAATAATTGTCTAGATAGGGTAAATTGCCGTACTGGTACATCAGATAGGAATAGAAAATATCAGTCACAGGATTTTAATTGTACTGCTAGTAGAAATATTAAAGGTGTAACAGAAGATGGGAATTCAGTTAGAAATAAAGGTAAATCCGATACCAGTAAAATAAATTCATTGCGATTATATTATACAAACTGTAGGAGTTTATGTAACAAAATGGATGAACTTAGAGCACTTGTTAGCAACGAAAATATAGACATTATAGCACTGACTGAAACATGGATTAATACAGAATCAAGACATTTTTTAGCAGAATTCCATATACCAGGATATAGTTTGTTTAAACGCGACCGAACAAGTAGGAGGGGCGGCGGAATAGCAGTGTTTGTCAGGAGTTCTTTAAAAAGCTGTATTAAATCAGGTATTAGACTAAATACTGATAACGAAAGTGTTTGGGTTGAGGTTAGCGAAGGTAGTGAGACCATAATTATTAGTTATTTATAGACCACCAAATATGAGTAGAAACGAAGGTACAGCTTTATGGCAGGAAGTGAAAATAGCATCAAGGTTTAGCAATGTGTGTATTATAGGGGATTTTAATTTTCCGAATATTGATTGGCAGCATCAAATCGGCGACCCAGATTCAAGAGTTTATTGAGGCGGTACAGGATAGTTTTTTATTTCAATTCATAGACTCTCCTACTAGAGGTAATAATATCCTCGATTTAGTTCTCAGTAATAATGAACAAATGATAAATAATGTAGAGATAGGAGACCAACTAGGAAATAGTGATCATAAATCAATTTATTTTAACATACAATGGACAGGAAAGGCTAAAGAGAATACGACACTTATCCCAGATTTCAGAAAAGCCAATTATGGTGGATTAAGACGAGCCTTAAGAGTCGATCCTATGGTTAAACTATTAAGTGGACCCAGGTGCGCTAATGAACATACTCTCTCTCAGATACCTGTCTTAACTCAGGATAATTTGACAGCTACATATAATAATTTTATTTCTTCACTCCACAATGCGCAAAATAAATATATCCCCAAAAGAAAATTTAGATCAACACAGAACCAACCCAAATGGATGAATAATAGACTATTAGACCTTCTAGGAAAAAAGAGAGGAATATATCGAAAAATTAAGAAAGGCGAAATTCACCTACTTGCTTACTATCAGAATCTATCAAGAGAGGTTAAAAAAGGTATAAGGACAGACAAAAGAAATTATGAAATCAGGATAGCCAATGACTCAAAAAATAACCCTAAGGCTTTTTACCAGCTATATAAATCTAAAGTTAGAGATAAAATAGGCCCCCTTAAAACTTCGATAGGAGAAATGACAGAAAATGATTTAGAAATGTGCAGTACATTAAATAGTCTGTTTCTATCCGTTTTCTCTAATGAAAATTTGGCACAGATTCCAGAAGTCCGTAAGGTATATAGAGATAGTATAGAAAATAGGTTAAGTACGGTTACTATAAGTAGAAATGATGTGCTTAAGGAAATTGACAGACTGAAACCTCAGAAATCGCCTGGTCCCGATGAGGTATATGCCAGAGTATTAAAAGAATGCAGAGATGAGTTAAGTTACCCATTAACATTTCTTTTTAACAATTCATTAGAAACAGGTATAGTTCCAGAAGCTTGGAAGCTTGCAAATGTAGTTCCGATTTTCAAAAAAGGTGATAAATCAATAGCATCCAATTACCGTCCCATTAGTCTCACTTCAATCATAGGAAAGCTACTAGAGTCAATTATTGCTAGGAAAATGAGAAACCACTTAGAAACATTTAACTTAATCAATTCTTCTCAGCATGGATTCACACAGGGACGTTCTTGCCTTACTAATTTGCTTAGTTTTTTCTCAGAGGTATATGAAGCAGTAGATAATGACAAGGCATACGATATTATATATTTAGATTTCAGTAAAGCTTTCGACAGAGTCCCTCATGAGAGATTGATGAGAAAGGTTGAGGCACATGGAATAGGTGGGGCGTTGTTGGAATGGATTAGGTCATGGCTAATTGGTAGGAAACAGAGAGTCAGCATAAATGGTACCAAGTCAGAGTGGGGAGCAGTCAAAAGTGGTGTCCCCCAGGGATCGGTATTAGGTCCCCTGTTGTTTCTTATATACATAAATGACCTAGATTTAGGTATAACTAGTAGGATAAGTAAATTCACAGACGATACTAAAATGGGGAGATCAATTGATTCAGATAGCGATATAGAGTGCCTCCAAAGGGATCTAGATACCTTACATGAATGGTCAGTAAATTGGCAGATGAAGTTTAACATTGACAAATGCAAGGTATTAAAGATAGGGAAGATGCAAACAAATGTTAAATATAAACTAGCTAATTTAGAATTAGAAAATTCAGACTGCGAGAAAGATCTAGGTGTGTTTGTTAGCAATGATTTGAAGCCTAGAAAACAGTGTATAGGCGTTCGTAATAAGGCAAACAGGATTCTCGGGTTCATTCTTGGAGTGTGAGTAACAGAACTGCTGATGTTATCTTAAAACTTTACTTGTCATTAGTGAGACCCCATATGGATTATGCTGTCCAATTTTGGTGTCCTTATTACAGAATGGACATAGATTCATTGGAGAGAGTACAGCGTAGAATGACAAAAATGATCCATAATATTAGAAATCTTTCGTATGAAGAAAGGTTGAAGAAATTAGGTTTACATTCGTTAGAGAGACGCAGAGTTAGAGGGGATATGATAGAGGTGTTCAAGTGGGTTAGTGGGATTAACAAAGGGGACATGACAAATGTACTAAAGCTCAGTGATGGTGAAAGAACTGGTACCAATGGTTTCAAATTAGATAAATTTCGTTTCAAAAAAGATATAGGCAAATATTGGTTTGGTAACAGAGTTGTAGATGGGTGGAATGGACTACCAAGTGCTATAGTGGGATCTAAAACTGTAGGGAGCTTTAAGATAAAATTGGATAAGCATATGGACGAGAAGGGTTGGGTGTGAAGGGGGATCAGCCGGGTTGGGCCAATCAGCGCTCTGCAGACCCCCATAATCCTGCGTTAATCTCTAACCGTTTTGGTAAGATGATCCTCAGGGTATTAGAGTGTTGAGCCTATAATTGGGCTTTGTAATTTATTTGGGGTTGTGTGGGACAGGGATCTGCCTTGCTTAGGCCAATCGGCTTTCTGCAGACTCCCATTTTCTTATGTTCTTATTTAGGTGCCAATTTTTTCCTGGCGAGCGATAGCCTAAAATGAAAGGAAATTTGTCTAATAATAATCTGAAAAATGTAGAAATTTATCTCGCAAGGGGGTCTAGGGAGTGTTGTTTTTTTTGGTTAATCCATTGGCTGTGGGGACCGTTCTGGAATGCCATGGCAATATATAGCAATTTACAGGCTCTTAAAGCCTGTGGAGACGAGTGCGAGTAAGCGGGAGCGCGGCAGGCCCAAAGAATGCACAAATCTATCTCAAAACGGAGTCTTGAAGGTGTTTTGTTAAGCTTGAGCTTGCCCAAGCCCCGATGCCTTCATCTCTTCCTCCAGTTCCCTTCCTCACCCCCTACTATATTACTTCCTCTGTTCCCTTCCTTGCTCCGAGGCATTAAGAGGGGATGGGTCATTTTTTGGGACCCCTTTCTTCCTCGTATTTAGCGCCATTAGTTTTGAGATTTAAGACGTTCGACCCATTAGTTTGTCGATTGTAAGACCTTTTGTGCCATTTAGGTGTCTATTATATTTTGGCGATTTTAAGAGGAATCGCCCTCCGGCGGGGACATTTTTCGTACAAATTTATCTTGAAAGTGGGTCTAGGGGGTGTTTGTCTAACCATGATGGAGATCTAGCGAGGAAACTATAATATATATGAATAAATTAATTAATAGACACAAAATAAAACAGCCACTACCCCCTTAAGTGATTACAAATATTACTTGCCTCACCTTTCCTATATTCATGTCATGTTATGTCCGCTATACTAGATATTAATAACTTGTTCTTGGTTTGTTAACTATAATATTTTTTGTTTAAACCTTTGAGTAACAGCGACGTGTTATATTTTATTCTAGAAATATTTAGACGATATTATGCAGCTTACGAGGGATCTTTAGTATTTCAAAGAGACGCATGAGATAGTTTGAAGCCGTATTATTGCTAGAGGTCTTACTTAATCTGAATAAAATCGTCTAAAAGTTGCCTCAATATAAAGAAAAGGACGTCACTGGTACTGTGTGGGTTAATGAAGCTTACCAGAAAACTAATGCTAACCAGTATAATTCTGAAGTCAAATTAATTTGTTTAATTAACTAATTTGAGCAAATCAGTCTATTTTGAATTCATTACGGTAACCTAATTACAATATCGTAATGTAATCATAATTTAAATTTATTAATTAATATGATATTGCGGTTAACTAAGATGTGTTTTGTTTTCTTGTTTTTCATTCAGAAGCGGATGGATGGGAGAGAGCATGTGTGTGTGTGTGTGTGTGGCTAGGCCTATGTGTGTAGGGGTGTATTTGTGTGTGTGTGCGTGGCTTGGCCTATGTGTGTGTGTGTGCGTGGCTAGGCCTATGTGTGTAGGGGTGTACTTGTGTGTGTGTGTGTGTGTTTGTGTGTGCGTGGTTATGTGTGTAAGGGTGTGTGCGTTTGTGTAGGGTGTGAGTGTGATTGTGATTATGTAGGGGTGTGTGTGTGGTGATTATGTAGGGGTGTGTGTGGTTGTGTAGGGGTGTGTATGTGGTTGTGTAGGGGTGTGTGTGTGTGGTTGTGTAGGGGGGTGTATGTGTATGTGTATGTGGTTGTGATTGTGTAGGGTGCGTGTGTGTCGTTGTGTAGGGGTGTGTGTGTGGTTGTGTAGGGGTGTGTATGTGGTTGTGTAGGGGTGTGTATGTGGTTGTGATTGTGTAGGGTGCGTGTGTGTGGTTGTGATTATGTAGGGGTGTGTGTGTATGGTTGTGTAGGGGTGTGGTTGTGTAGGGGTGTGGTTGTGTGTGGAGGCGCATATGTGAGTAGGGGTGTGTTTGTTTGTGTGTGTGTATGTGTATACGAGTTGGATGGAGTTTGTGTCGGGCTTATACGGGTGAACAGTTTCCTCTCTCTCTCTATCTCTATCTCTTATCTCTCTTTTTCAAACTTGTTCACTTCGTCGTCATTTCATCTCCACCTCTCTCTCCGTTATTAATTTTCCTGTACTTCATTTACACACACACACACACACACACACACACACACACACATACATAGTCTATACTACACTACACATACATTACACTACACTACACTTACTACACTGCACTACCACACACCCACTACACTACACGATACATTACACTACACTACACACACTCACTCCACTGCACTACACTACACTTCACTACACTACACTTCACTACTCACACTATATTACACTCTCTCTCTCTCTCTCTCTCTCTCTCTCTCTCTCTCTCTCTCTCTCTCTCTCTCTCTCTCTCTGTATTATATCTCTATCTCTCTCTCTCTCTTTTTCAAACTTGTTCACTTCGTCGTCATTTCATCTCCACCTCTCTCCGTTATTAATTTTCCTGTACTTCATTTACACACACACACACACATACATAGTCTATACTACACTACACACAAATACACATACATTACACTACACTACACTTACTACACTGTACTACCACACACACCCACTACACTACACACACTACACGATACATTACACTACACTACACACTCACTCACTACACTACACTTCACTACTCACACTATATTACACTCCTCTCTCTCTCTCTCTCTCTCTCTCTCTCTCTCTCTCTCTCTCTCTCTCTCTCTCTCTCTCTCTCTCTCTCTCTCAGGTCACGTCCTCAGTGATCGATGAATTTCTCAAAAACCTTCCTACTCTCTCACAAAGTTACGGCTATCTTTTTCGCTCACCCATTTCTCTCTCTCTCTCTCTCTCTCTCTCTCTCTCTCTCAATATTTGATGTACTGTTTTTATCTTGCTTTTGTGTAGAGTTCGTATCCATTTTTACTATTTATGCATAAATTATCATATATATTATATACAGATATATATATATATATATATATATATATATATATATATAATGTAATATTGCACGGGGTAATTTCTCGACTATCATATTTCCAGGATATGCCATTTTTCTTTTAATATCTAGATATATATTTCGTTATTAAGTAATGCCTGCATATATTTAAATTAATATGAATATATGTTTGTGTTAAATGGGAAAATAGTTTATTTTTTTCATATTCTGTCCATAACTATTTTTCAACCTGACTTTTTACTCATTTATAAAAGAACAGGTTATATATTATATATATTATAATTTAACATACACATATTCTCTTTCTCACACACACACACACACACACACACACACACACACACACACACACACACACACCTGCTCGTTTAACATAATTGCTGATCGTATGTCATATTTATACATTTTTCACTCTAACAATTTGATTTATGCTCCTAAAAAAAATATCATTTATATTCTAACTAAATATAGATGTTGTGTGTGTGTATGTGTGTGTGTTTGTGTGTGTGTGTTAGGTTGTGGCTGTGTTTCACTACTGTAAGTGTATGTGTGTATGTGTGTGCGAGTGTGTGTATGTTGTGTGTGCTTATGTAGGAAACTGTGTGCGTGCTTGTAAGTGTATGCGAGTGCGTGTATGTGTATGGTTATGAGAGAGTGTGTGTATAGGTGTGTGTTTTGTATGTGTTGTAAGCGTGTGTGTGTGTTCGTATGTGTGTGTGCGAATGCCTGTGTTTGATTGCTTATGTATGAAAGAGAGAGAGAGTGAGTGGGTGTATGTTTGTATGTGTATAGAGAAGTTGGTAAGAGTAAACGTGAGTGTGTGTGTGTGTGTGTCACTTAATATTAGTTCACATACCTGTCTGTCTGTATACCTATGTGTCTGTCTACTTGTCTGTTTACCTGTCTGTCTGTCTGTTTATCGGTCTGTTTGTTTACCTGTATGTCTGTTTACCTGTTTGTCTGTATACCTGTCTGTCTGTTTACCTGTCTGTCTGTTTATATGTTTGTCTGTTTATCTGTATGTCTGTTTACCTGTCTGTTTACATGTCTTGTCTGTTTATCTGTGTCTGTTTACCTGTCTGTCTGTTTATCTGTCTGTATTTATCTGTGTCTGTTTATCTGTCTGTCTGTGTATCTGTCTCTGTTTACCTGTCTGTTTATCTGTCTGTCTGTATACCTGTCTGTCTGTATACCTGTCTGTCTGTTTATCTGTCTGTCTGTTTACCTGTCGGTCTGTTTATCTGTGTCTGTTTACCTGTCTGTCTGTGTATCTGTGTCTGTTTATCTGTGTCTGTTTACCTGTCTGCCTGTATACCTGTCTGTCTGTTTCTGTCTGCCTGTTTATCTGTCTGTCTGTTTACCTATGTGTCTGTCTACTTGTGTGTTTATCTGTGTCTGTTTACCTGAATGTCTGTATGCTTGTTTGTCTGTATATGTCTGTCTGTCTGCCTTTCTACCTGGCTGTCTGTATACTTGTCTGTCTATATATTTATGTCTGTCTACCTATATGTCTGTCTACCTGTCTGTTTACCTGTTTGTCTGTTTACCTGTCTGTTTACCTGTTTGCCTGTCTGTCTGTCTACATGTATGTGTGTTTATCTGTGTCTGTCTATATGTCTGTCTGTCTGTCTGTATACATAAGAACATAAGAACATAAGAAAATGGGAGTCTGCAGAAAGCCGATTGGCCTAAGCAAGGCAGATCCCTGTCCCACACAACCCCAATTACAAAGCCCAATTATAGGCTCAACACTCTAATACCCTGAGGATCATCTTACCAAACCGGTTAGAGATTAACGCAGGATTACGGGGGTCTGCAGAGCGCTGATTGGCCCAACCCGGCTGATCCCCCTTCACACCCAACCCTTCTCGTCCATATGCTTATCCAATTTTTTCTTAAAGCTCCCTATCGTTCTTGATCCCACTATATCACTTGGTAGCCTATTCCACCCATCTACAACTCTGTTACCAAACCAATATTTGCCTATATCTTTTCTGAAACGAAATTTATCTAATTTGAAACCATTGGTACGAGTTCTTTCGCTATCACTGAGCTTTAGTACATTTGTCATGTCCCCTTTGTTAATCCCACTAACCCACTTGAACACCTCTATCATATCCCCTCTAACTCTGCGTCTCTCTAACGAATGTAAACCTAATTTCTTCAACCTTTCTTCATACGGAAAATTTCTAATATTATGGATCATTTTTGTCATTCTACGCTGAATTCTCTCCAATGAATCTATGTCCATTCTGTAATAAGGACACCAAAATTGGACAGCATAATCCATATGGGGTCTCACTAATGACAAGTAAAGTTTTAAGATAACATCAGCAGTTCTGTTACTCACACTCCTAGAGATGAACCCGAGAATCCTGTTTGCCTTATTACGAACGCTTATACACTGTTTTCTAGGCTTCAAATCATTGCTAACAAACACACCTAGATCTTTCTCGCAGTCTGAATTTTCTAATACCTGTCTGTATGTTTACTTGTCCATAGTTTGCTTGTCTGTCTGTTTACCTGTCTGTCTGTTTACCTGTCTACCTGTCTGTTTGTTTACCTGTATCTGTTTACCTGTCTATGTCTGTCTACCTGTCTGTTTATTTACCGATCTGTCTGCCTACATCTATATTTGTCTTGTTTATCTCTGTCTACGTGTCTGTTTGTCTGTCAGTATTTACCTATCTGTTTCTTTGCCTAGGCTATGTTTGTTTACCTGTCTATCTATCTACCTACCTGTTTTGTTTATATGCGTGTCTACATGTCTGTCTGTTTACCGGTCTGCCTGTCTGTCTGTTTACCTTCATGTCTGTCTACCTGTCTTTGCTTAGCTGTGTGTCTTTCTACCTGTCTGTCTGTTTATTTACCTCTTTGTCTACCTGTCCCTATTGTTACCTGTATGTTTGTATGTTAGTTATTCTGTCTGTCTTTCTGTCTATCTGTCTGTCTTACACTTTGTCAGTATGCAGTTTTGTTTGTCTGTCTATTGTCCTGCATGCCTGTCTATCTGTCTGTTTGCCTACCTGTCTCGCTGTGTGCCTGTTTTCTACATGTCTGTCTGTCGGTCTGCCCGTCTATCTTGCTGTCAGCCTGTGTATGTGTCTGAATGTCTCAATGTCTGTCTACCTGTATCTCTCTGTCTGTGTCTCAATACCTATTTGCCTACCAGTGTCTCTGAGTCTGTCTGTCTATCTGTTTACCTGCCTGTGTACCCGTCTGCCTTGCCGTATATATGTTTACTTATCTGTACATATGTCTGTTTTGATATAATTATACCAGTATATCT
Source organism: Paralithodes platypus (assembly GCA_032716605.1). Taxonomy (NCBI): domain Eukaryota; kingdom Metazoa; phylum Arthropoda; class Malacostraca; order Decapoda; family Lithodidae; genus Paralithodes; species Paralithodes platypus. Next base: position 17,517,614 of record CM064576.1, on the reverse strand, counting down.
GTCAGTCAGCTGTGTGTGTCTGGTGTGTGCGTGTGTGTTTGAGAGTCGTGTGTGTGTATGTGAGAGAGTCTTGTGTGTGTCTGTGCGCTCGGGCAAGATCGACTGATCGATTTGATATATTTATTATGCATCAAAGGATAACATTACAAAGGCACACAATAGGTCCAGGTACTAGGCCTCTTGATTACGGTGAGAGAGAGAGAGCGTGAGTGAGTGTGTGAGAGAGAGACACACACACACACACACACACACACACACACACACACACACACACACACACACACATACACTGTTCACTATTCACTATTCACAACACACTCTACAATGATACACACACACACACACACACACACACACACACACACTGTTCACTATTCACAACACACTCTACAATGATACACACACACACACACACACACACATACACTGTTCACTATTCACAACACACTCTACAATGATACACACACACACACACACACACACATACACTATTCACAACACACTGTACAATGAATGGACCAGCAGTGAACAGAATTAATGAGAGCTGTGTCGCCCATATGCCTGTTGTTCACTTAAATTAAGGGGTTAGTGCTTGGTTTTTGGTAGCCTATATGTATTTAGTAATATATATATATGTTTGAGTTTCCTCGCTAGACCTCATTCAAGCATAAAAGAGCACCCCCTAGAACCCCTTTCAAGATAAATATGTAAATTTTTCGGTAGAAAAATGTCTCGGCCAAAGAGCATAAGAACATAAGAACATAAGAAAATGGGAGTCTGCAGAAAGCCGATTGGCCTAAGCAAGGCAGATCCCTGTCCCACACAACCCCAAATCAATTACAAAGCCCAATTATAGGCTCAACACTCTAATACCCTGAGGATCATCTTACCAAAACGGTTCGAGATTAACGCAGGATTATGGGGGTCTGCAGAGCGCTGATTGGCCCAACCCGGCTGATCCCCCTTCACACCCAACCCTTCTCGTCCATATGCTTATCCAATTTTATCTTAAAGCTCCCTACACTTTTAGATCCCACTATAGCACTTGGTAGTCCATTCCACCCATCTACAACTCTGTTACCAAACCAATATTTGCCTATATCTTTTCTGAAACTAAATTTATCTAATTTGAAACCATTGGTACGAGTTCTTTCGCTATCACTGAGCTTTAGTACATTTGTCATGTCCCCTTTGTTAATCCCACTAACCCACTTGAACACCTCTATCATATCCCCTCTAACTCTGCGTCTCTCTAACGAATGTAAACCTAATTTCTTCAACCTTTCTTCATACGGAAGATTTCTAATATTATGGATCATTTTTGTCATTCTACGCTGTACTCTCTCCAATGAATCTATGTCCATTCTGTAATAAGGACACCAAAATTGGACAGCATAATCCATATTGGGTCTCACTAATGACAAGTAAAGTTTTAAGATAACATCAGCAGTTCTGTTACTCACACTCCTAGAGATGAACCCGAGAATCCTGTTTGCCTTATGACGAACGCCTATACACTGTTTTCTAGGCTTCAAATCATTGCTAACAAACACACCTAGATCTTTCTCGCAGTCTGAATTTTCTAATTCTAAATTAGCTAGTTTATATTTAACATTTGTTTGCATCTTCCCTATCTTTAATACCTTGCATTTGTCAATGTTAAACTTCATCTGCCAATTTACTGACCATTCATGTAAGGTATCTAGATCCCTTTGGAGGCACTCTATATCGCTATCTGAATCAATTGATCTCCCCATTTTAGTATCGTCTGCGAATTTACTTATCCTACTAGTTATACCTAAATCTAGGTCATTTATGTATATAAGAAACAACAGGGGACCTAATACCGATCCCTGGGGGACACCACTTTTGACTGCTCCCCACTCTGACTTGGTACCATTTATGCTGACTCTCTGTTTCCTACCAATTAGCCATGACCTAATCCATCCCAACAACGCCCCATCTATTCCATGTGCCTCAACCTTTCTCATCAATCTCTCATGAGGGACTCTGTCGAAAGCTTTACTGAAATCTAAATATATAATATCGTATGCCTTGTCATTATCTACTGCTTCATATACCTCTGAGAAAAAACTAAGCAAATTAGTAAGGCAAGAACGTCCCTGAGTGAATCCATGCTGAGAAGAATTGATCAAGTTAAATGTTTCTAAGTGGTTTCTCATTTTTCTAGCAATAATTGACTCTAGTAGCTTTCCTATGATTGAAGTGAGTCTAATGGGACGGTAATTGGATGCTATTGATTTATCACCTTTTTTGAAAATCGGAACTACATTTGCAAGTTTCCAAGCTTCTGGAACTATACCTGTTTCTAATGAATTGTTAAAAAGAAATGTTAATGGGTAACTTAACTCCTCTCTGCATTCTTTTAATACTCTGGCATATACCTCATCGGGGCCAGGCGATTTCTGAGGTTGCTTCAAAAATTACAGGCTCGCTTTCGCTCGTCAGGAAAATATCGACACCTAAATGGCACGAAAGATCTTAATATTGACAAAGAAATAGGGCAAAAGGTCTTAAAATCAACAAACAAATAGACCGAAACTTCTTAAAATCTCAAAACTAATATGCTAAACATGAGGAAGAAGGGAGTCCAGAAAAAGCGACTACCTCTCCCTTAAAGCCCCCCTGTTATTGTTCATTTGTTCATGCATTTGCCGCTTTTGTTCTGTTATTAATTGCACCTGATGCCTAGAGATTGTGTTTTCGAGTTGGCTGTTAGATTTTTTATAAATTTGTATGTTTTTTGGTAAGTTGTTTTTTTGGTCATTTTTGCTTTTGTTTTATTTGCTGGGAGGTTATTTAATTTGGATTTTTTTTATTTCTTTATGTATTTGTAATTTGTATTGTTGTTATATATTGTATTATGTTCTCTCCACTAACCAACTTTACTCCTAAACTCGATTAATGAGATTAACAAACACATGTGGCAGTCCGGGGATTCGAACCCAGGGCGCTCACACCGAAAATCAACACACTTCTGCATTGCACCACGAAGACAGTTATCAGTTTTACTTTGATCACTGTTGAAAATATTAAGTTTGATGTTAATTGTGTGTTAGTATTTGGGTTTCGTCATTATTTTTCGCATTGTATGTTTATAATATATTATATTTTGTTATTAGTTTTGATTTGATTATGTTGATTTTAACCGTTGTCTGCTTAAAAGGGGTAGCTCTAAATGTAAATAATAATATCAATATATCCATTAATTACTTTGTTCTGTGTCTTTTCTTGTTTATAACTATCAATCTGTTAGTGTCTACTGGGAGAAGATTGTAATCAGATTATCTACACAATTGTATTTATTGCGTGAAATAGTCCTTCAAGTAGCTATTATAATTATAAGGATATTACATACATATACTATTCTATTCATACACTACCGTATATACAGTATATACATTATATATATACAGTATATATATATATATATATATATATATATATATATATATATATATATATATATATATACAGTATATATACATATATATATATATATATATATATATATATATATATACAGGCAATGGGTGGAGCACCAAGTATTAGAGCGTGGTAAGTACCTAAATTCATGGTTATCATTGATTTCCTATGACCTATATATTTTTTAGTTATCAATTTGTTTAAATTATTATTGTGTACTATATATGTTAGCTTATTCTGGTTAGTCTAGCTCTCATTAGACGATTTTGATAATGTGCCATCTGACTAAAAAAAAATGGTAAAATCTCGTATTTAGAACGGGAGGGTGAATTAGGTACGTTGTACAATAAGATGGTGCAGGGTTTGAAACAGATAAGTGTTCGAATTTCATTCCAAGTAAATGTCAGTAAGTTCGAAAAGGTCATAAAATAGATTGTTGGAATTATGTTCGAAATGTTCTAGTTTGGCTAGGTTCGAAAAGTACTAACTGGAATTATGTTCGAAAAGTGCTAACTGGAATTATGTTCGAAAAGTGCTAACTGGAATTATGTTCGAAAAGTGCTAACTGGAATTATGTTCGAAAAGTGCTAACTGGAATTATGTTCGAAAATATCCACTCTGTATAAAATGCACTATCAACACGTACCACGTACGTATTTCCAACTAAATGTTATAATATTACATACGATCCTATTTCCAAGTCTCTTTTCAAAATCGGAAAATTGGTTCGTGGGAAACAAGTTCGCAGGTTTTCCAACCTATTTCCACGTACCTATTTCCCAAAACTAGCACGAACTTATTGTACACGTACCAGTTTCCCCCTCCCATTTAGCATATCAGCCTCCACTCGTCCTTCCTAATTTGCTTAACATCGTCAAAGGTTATCAGTTAAAGTAGAAATAGCACTATTGTTATAACCCTATTTGGTCGGAGGGAGGTCTCTTTTTGGAACTCTCCTGTTTCGCTCCATTAGTTTATATATTTTCAGACATTTCACCCCATTCGTTTGTCGATACGCTTCAACCCACTCAGGTGTCGATTATTTTTCCGGGCGAGCGATAGCTAACCTTTAACTTAAAAGAAAGTGGCCTTTAGCCGGAACTTTTTTCTATCGAAAAATTTACAAATTTAGCTTGAAAAGGGCCTGAGTGGGAATTTTTCTGGTTTGAAAGAAGTCTGGGAAGGCGTTTTTGTTAGCCTAGGGGACAAACTAATGTACATTGCTCGAAAATGGCTGGATCAATCAAAGTCCTCAAAAATAATTAAACAAAATATCATAATATCCTACAAGACGTCGGCTCAGACACACACACACACACACACACACACACACACACACACACACACACACACACACAGACACACACACACACACACACTATACAGTATATCTTGTGTCCTGCCTGACCTTGTGTCTGTTTTGATTGTTGGTTGTTTATAGTTGTTGTTATTGTTATTGCAGTTACTAAGGCTGTTGTAGTGATTCTTGTATTGATTTTTGTATTGACTATTGCTTGTAGTGTTTGTATTGCCTCTTGTATCGGTTATTGTGGTGGTTTTGATTGTGGGTTGTTTAAAGTTGTTAATACTGCACTAAGTAGGGCAATTGTAGTATGTCTTGTTTTGATTGTCGTATTGATTGTATTGCTTGTTGTAGTGTTTGCATTGCCGTTTGTAGTTGCTGTTGTATTGTTTGTTGTGGTTTTGGTTGTTGGTTGTTGATAGTTGTTGTTGTTGTTACTGCAGTTATTAAGGCTGTTGTTGTATCGATTGTCTTGATTGTATTGCTTGTTGTAGTGTTTATATTGCCTCTTGTAGTGGTTGTTGTGGTTGGTTCTAAATCGATATTTCTTTTCTATAGTTCACTCAGTTTTGGTGACTAAGATATCGTTAGCATCATTGGTTCATGTGGCAGTATGTGGGATGAAGATATATAAAACTGAATAATTAGCTTGCATAACACAACCTTCCTCTTCTCCACGGCTGACCATCAGTGTAGTAATGTTGGAACCTGTCCTAACACTCTTAATAGTAAACTCTGTCATCCTAATACTACAAAGACTAACATATTTATGTAAATGACCTAACTAACATTTGTATCATATCTACAGTATAATTACGTTCATGTGTATAGAACTTTCGTTTTCCATTCTGTATACTTCTGCATGTATCGGAAAGTTTTAAATTGGTAAGAACTTCGAAAAATTTAAGACCCCCCCCCCCCCCTCCACCCTTCGCCGAAGGGTCATAGAGTAGCATGGTCTTCATTTTGTTCTAGCGAGTTAGTCCTATGAAAACGGGTTTTTTAGTCGCCCTGATTATATATGTATATGTATATATATATAATATATACAATATATATATATATATATATATATATATATTGGTAAATGTGGTAGCTGTTATAAAGATTATAAAAATATCTTTCATGAAACTGTAAGGAAATGGGTGCTTGTAATATTACTGTATTTAGTTCTACAGAGTACTAATATTAACTGAGGTAGAAATATATTGGTATACTGTGTATATATATGTGCTTGTAATGTAGTGAAAGTGTATAAATTATATGTTTATTGTTAGTGTGCATAGTTTAGTATAAGTTGTATGTGTGTACATGTGGTGTAGTATTGTGTATGTGTATATAGTAACGAGTGTAAGTGTCGGTGTGTGTGTAGTGTACGTGTCTGTGTAGGTGTAAGTGTGTGTGGTATAGTATAGTGTATGTGTGAGTGTAGTGTAAGTAGGTCGCATGGGGGTATCGACCTGGTGTTCATGTGTGCGTCAGTGTTGCATGATCGTTTTATTGACTGGTACACACGATTAGGAAGTGAGAAAAACACTATCCCTTTCTTTCACTCTAGTTTTAAATGTCTTATTTTTGTACACGTGTTTTTCGGACTTTTATAATATATTCAATATCGTGCTATGATAGGTCTTGTATACTCTTTGTATTTTCCCGTATATATATATATATATATATATATATATATATATATATATATATATATATATATATATTGTATATACCAAGTTAGAATTGTTGTTTCCAAACACTTCTCACTGTATAACATCTGGGTATGGCAAGGGCATATAAAGTGTCTGTGATAATATATCTTAATCAATTAGTTATATTGGCAGTAGGATGCCCGTTTTATTATAAGGATACAAAGGTATATCACTATCAAGGCAGCCAGTGGTTTTATATACCTTTATTATACCTCTCTATTGTTAACAGCATTTAACCCCTTGGTAATGATGACGCTAGCCTTATTCCAACAACCACTTAAGAGGGAGGTAGTAACTTTTTTCTGGAACCCCATCTCTCTCATGTTTAGTATATTAGTTTTGAGATTTTAGGAAGTTCGTTCAGTTAGTTTGGCGATTTTGAGACATTTCGCCCCATTTCTTTGTCAATATTTAGACCTTTTGTGCCATTTAAGTGTACAGTAGATTCTTTTCCTGGCGAGCGTTAGTGAGTCATTTTTCTACCGAAAAATGTACAAATTTATCTTAAAAGGGGGTCTAAGGGGTGTTTTTAAAAGCTTGATGGAGGTCTGGGGAGGAAATGTTATCAATATGTTTAAGTGTCCAATTCGTTCTCCGACAAAAGATAAGGTAACAAATTCCCAACAATATGAAAACGGGTATTAACTAAAAATATACTAAAAGAAAACGAGAGAGTTGGAGAGGGAGACTGTCCTTTTAAATCGGTGGTGGTATTTAAAGCTTAACCCCTTCTGTACTGGCGACGTTTATTTTATTTTCTAGCTATATTTATATGAGTTTATGCAGTTTAAGAAGGACCTATGTTACTAAGAGGGTTTATTGGGATCGTATTTACCCATTTGAGTCGTAGAGGTAGATTATAAACTAAAGAAAAACGTCTAATGGTAACCAGAATATGATGAACACTACGTAATGGTGGTGAAGGGGTTAACTATATAATTTATTCATTAAAATGAGGCCAAAAATCTTTACTAATAACCTATAATATTACATAATAACTCAAAATGGCTAGAGCAAATGGGCTGTCGATTTCCACACATATTCCCCACCTCTATAACTAGAAAAGGGGTAGAGCAAATGGGCTGTTAATTTCCACACCTATTCCCCACCTGATTCCTCCCAAATGTTAGATATATTAGCTCCATTACCCGAATCCTTCTTTACTTTTAGAGGTTGGTGGTCATGTTTTATGGCCTAATTATAATGAACATATTATAGTTTGGTTATATCAATTATATATATTAAGTGAGAGGATAAAAGTAAAATAATTATCAAAGAATAAATAATGAAAACAAAAAATATATATACTGTACATTACACATTGAATAAATAAATATAGATAAAGAAAGAACCAATGAAAGACAGAACAAATATATACAATAATATAATTATAGTAATGATAACTTTATGAACACGAAGCTTTAGGCCGTGAGTTAGGAAATATTTAACTTGTCTTAATTATATTTTAAAATGTGGTTACGTGTTTTAAGTTTTAATATTTAGGTCACCGAGGATGTTTTAATTTGTCATGGTGTGTGTGTGTGTGAGATGGAGGGAGAGTCAGACAGGGAGAGCGAGAGCAAGTGTGTGTTAGAGCAAGGAGAGACAGGAAGACCGGCAGAGAGATAGCGAGAGAGAGGGGGGAGGGGGGGATACACCGACATTTAGAAACTATTTTTAGAACTTTATTATAATATGAATCAAATAAACTTGAGAATTATTTTGTTTTTAAATTAATTGAGACTTCGGAAGAACAGTGAGACTATGAATAAGAAATGTACTCGCTCTGTCTCTGTCTCTCTCTGTCTCTCTCTGTCTCTCTGTCTCTCTCTGTCTCTCTCTGTCTCTCTCTCAGTATGGGTCGGGGTGGTCCAGTGCAGTAAGGCGCTCAGGGGAAGGTGAGAGTTCGATTCCCCCAGAATCCGAAAGGATTTTTCGGCCATCCCGATCGAGGTTTGTACCTAGGTCACTGTCTTCTTAGTCCAGCTTCTTAAGGGGACGTTATTATACCTATTAATTTATTTATTATTGATGCCGGTATATAAATTTGTTTTAGTTTGCCCCTATAGACCTCTATCAAGCTTTAAAAAAAAAAACATCCCAAAGACCCCCATTGACATAAATTTGTACATTTTTCGGTAGAAAATTGTCTCGGCCGTAGGTTTGTTTCTCCTATAATACAGGCTCGCTATCGCTCGCCAGGAAAACATCGACACCTAAATGGAACGAAAGGTCATAATATTGACAAAGAAATGAGCGAAAGTATTAGAATTTTAAAACGAGAAGAAGAGGGGGTTCAGAAAAAACTATTACTTCCCCTTAACTCCCAACTTGCGGTAGCCTACACGTTGCTTTATCAGTGAATCTGCGTATGTACTACGGCTGGAACTCTTGCACCTCACAGTCGCCAAAGGTCGCATGTGTCCTCGTAGATAAGGTAGATTAAGCATTGTACTGTACTTAAGTTGAGGAAGAGTGTATACTGTATTTTCCGCGTTATATCAGGGCTGCACGTGAACAGTAAGTTAACAATTATTTGTATTATTATATCGCACAAATAAATATATAATGCATACACCCAAAATACACTCGGTATAACACACTCACACACACACACATACACACACGCACACACACACACACACACACACACACACACACACACACACACACACACACACACACACACACACACACACACACACACGTCTCCCTACCCCATTCTACATTAACATTCATGCTAACATGTTATCTATATTTGTGAGCGTTTGAGTGAACATATTTGTGTGTGTGTGGGTGGTGTGTGTGTGTGGGCGTGTGTGTGGGTGGTGTGTGTGTGTATATAGTATGTGTATGTATATGTGGGTGGTGTGTGTGTGTGTGTGTGTAATTTTTTCGGAAATGGATGAAATGTCGAACTATTATATTTGTATGAATTCGGTCACAACGCATGCTTTCCTTATATTTTGGCTAACAATAGACGATTTTACTCAGGTATGGAAGGGCCTCTAGGAATCAAAGAGGTAAAATCTGTCTCAATTAACCATTTGGCTTTCACAACCCTTTGCTAATCTGAATACAATCGTCAACTAATAACCAGAATATAGGGAAGAAACGCGTCCTAGTATCGTAAAAAGGTTAATATATTTTTCTTTTAATTAAATTCGAGGTCATATTATGAAAAGTTCGGTTTATGTTTTCATTTTTGTGATTACATTTACATATAAAAGAAATAGCGTATTGGCCGACAGTTTAATGATTTAATTCCATATTGAAAGGGATTGCTGAAATTAATCAAGTTTTAGATTACTGATAAACTTTTAAAATATCCAGAGAGAGAGAGACTTGACATACATTAATTACCTTTATTTACCGCCCCGCAGAGTGGATGCGGGCAAACAATAATAAATTTCGATAATATATGTTCTGTCAGTCAGTCAGTCAGTAGCACAAGGGGTAGGGAGGATCAGCAAGAGACCCATTAAAGGAAAAGAGATAACAGGGGAAGAATACAATATAACTGTTCGCCCACAAAAAGCAAGCACACAAGTATTCAAAAGCATTAATCACTCATCAGCCCCCGTAATCATTGGCTTCACCACAGTTCAATAAATGTTTGTGGTAAAATATCTAAGTTACAATTTGGCACAAAATATAAATTTCTTGGCCATGTGCAACATGGGCTTATTTTACTCATCATAAGATATAGACACTATTGGTTATTGAGGTAAGATTCTAAGCTAGCCTCGTTCAGAGAGAGAAAGAGATTGCTTTTGAATTTTGCCCCGAAGGGCGAGTTTACTGAGCAGCGCCTCCATTATGTGGGGAGACAACCACTAGTAAAGCAATACATAATGCTCAGTGCCAGTATTCCATTTAACCCTTTGAGTACCAGCGACGTGTTATATTGTATTCTAGCTATATTTAGACGATATTATATATGCAGCGTAAAAAATGATCTGTGGTAGTTAAAAAGGTTAGTTGAGACAGTTTGAAGCCTTATTATTGCTACTGACCCTTCCTAAGCTGAATAAAATCGTCTTAATAGTTGCCAGAATATAATAAATAGACGTCGCCGGTACAGTAAGGGTTAAACCACAGCATCATCTTCTGGTTACATACATATTTATAGCTAAAATATAAACATTACGAGAGAGAGAGATAGCGAGAGTACCATAAATTGCTCACCCTTTTCTTTATTTTGCAGGTGTGTCCAAGATGTGGTGTTGACTTCTCGGTGGTGAGTACAACATATTATAGTCCATTCACCAGCCATTCACAGTCGCTCACAAAAGATGGGCCCCACCTTTACGATCTCGGCTTCTTTGTCCTCTTTCGCCATCAGATTTTTGTTTATGTGTATGAAAGAGACAAAAGACAATACTGCCTTTAACAAGTCCCCCCCCCCCCCCAGTTGAAAGAGTGATAGAAAGCCAAATTCAAGGTACGTTAGAGTCAAGATGTTTGGACACACGAGCTTGAAGCAGTTTAAATCATAGGATGAGTGAAAGACAGATTGAGGGCGAGATTTCCAGAGCATACTTGTTGAGTACAAGAAAGACTGAAAAATCGGTTCACACAAGACTGAAAAATTGGTTCACTCTTAAGTTAGAGAGTTGGATAGAATAGGGGTGGGAATGTGTTGAAAGGTGGGTGCAACCCAGTCTCCATAAGGGAGGAGGCATACACTGAAAAAGCTCTAAAAAACATTGATAATTGTAATAGCGGTAGAAGAGTTAGCGAGATGCAATATTGTGGCGTGTACAGAGTGATTGTAGGTAATTGGTAAAAGTAGGTGAATTGGCAAGATGAAATGCTTTTGAATCTACCCTTTCGAGAAGTGCGGCATGGGTGGAACTTCCCCACACATGCGAACAATACTCACTGTGCCCATGTACAGAACCCACGGAAATGGTTGAGCACACCTAACTACTGGGAAGCTGTTTTAGCAAGAGTGGTAATATGATCTTTCCAAAAGAGGTCAGAAGAAAAAGAAACACCAAGACAATTGAGAGAATATGAATGGTGGAATTGTATATTGTTGAAAAGTAAGGGATAGTCATGTGGAAGAGGGTGACGGGTAGATAGATGGAGAAATTGGGTTTTGGAAGCATTGATAGTAATGAGATTCTCTCGGCTTCAATCAGAAATAATTGATAGATCAGAAGATAGGCGTGCCTTGGCTTCGTCACGTGAGATTATGAGTGATTGCATGTTAGGTTGTTGTGAAAAACTAGTTGAATAATGTAAGGTAGAGTCATCAGCATATGAATGGATAGGAGAAGAGGTACAGTTGAGATTATTAATGACTATAAGAAAGAGAACTGGAGACAGGACAGAACCCTGAGGAACACCGGAGTTGATAGGATGAGGAAGTGAGCGATGGCCATCCACAACCACAGCTATGGAACGGCCAGAAAGGAAATTTGAGATAATGGCACAGATACAGTAGAGGGATAGAAACCGTAGGAGGGTAGTTTAGAAAATGGAGATTTGTACCAGACTCTATCAAAGGCTTTTGATATGTCTAGCGCAATAGAAAAGGTCTCGCCAAAATCCCGAAAGGAGGATGACCAAGATTTAGTAAGATAAGAAAGGAAATCAGAAGTAGAGCGACCCTTAAGGAAGCAATACTGGTGATCTAAAGATAGATTATGAAAAGAGAAATGCTTAAGAAATTTTGAATTAAGAATCGCTTAAAAAAAATTCAGAAATGCAAGAAATTAAAGCAATTGCATTATAGTTGGAGGATTGAGAGTGGTCACCCTTCTTTGAGACAGGTTGAATGAGAGTAAACTTCCAGCAAAAAGGGAAGATGTTGGAGGAAAGATAGAGACGAAAGTGTTTGCCTATGCAGGGAGTCGGCACGGAACAACAGTTTTTTTAGTACAAGAGGAACAGCATCTGGTTCGTACGCTTCTTAGTATTAAGCCCAGAGAGGGTGGAAAGTACATCCTTGGAAGATATTATGATATTAGGCATAAGTAAGGAGGTGGAGAGGGAGGAATAGTACCAGAATCATCCAAGGTGGAGTTTTTAGCGAAAGTTTGAGTGAAGACTTCAGCTTTGTCAGAGGAATAAGTAAAGGTGGTGCCATCAGAGCGGAAAAGAAGAGGGAAAGACAAAGAACTTTTCAATTTCGTCGAAATTGTCGAAAAAATTGCAGGAGAGGTTTTTGGCTGGATGCCAGAAAGCTTGGTAAGAGCTAGAGTTGGAAAGTTCAGAACATTATTTATTGATGAAAAAGTTTTTGGCGAGTCGATGAACAGATTTGGCTTGATTCCAAGAAGAAACATAGAAAGTACGAGACTCTTGAATTTGAAGGCAACGGTACCGTTTGAATGTCTCCTCCTTATTGCGAACAGCCGCAGAACAAGTGTGAGTAAACCAAGATTTGTGTGAGTTAGTCTGAGAGAAAGAGAATGGGATGTATGCTTCCATGCCTGAGATGATTACCTCGGTAATGTGTTGTGCACACTCCGGGGGTTCCCAGCCACGGAAGCAATAATCATTCCATGGGAAATCAAAGAAATAGTGCCGTAGAACCTCCCAGTCAGCAGTGCCAAAGTGCCACAAGCGCCACCGGTTGGGAGGATCGGTTGGCCGTACCGGAAAGATAGATATAGGACCAAGGTCCAATAGGACAGGTAATAGAGATGGGGTTATGATCGGATCGCAACGGAGAGAAAAGGTTTACAGTGTAAGCAGAAGGATTAGACTGAGATTACTCGGCAAAACTTAAAATATTGTTGTTAGTAAAACATAAAATAATGAATAAACTAGTAAAGTCTTGTATACCTGAATATCGATTTTTTTTTCGTAATTTTTATATTCTTTGTTATTATTAGTGTCTACATTTTCTTCTCATTTTGTTTACCTTGCTATATAAAATAATACACAAGTTGAAATCCTGGAGGTAAGACACGACTATTGAGCGTGACTGGACATTATACACGTACTACCTTGCTGAGCTTCTCAGCCGGGGTTCAAACCTAGTCTCTTTAATATTTGGTGTTATGCATCGTTACAAGAAGAAAGACGCTTGTTTAAAAGAAGTGGTGTTTGACTGTTTATGTGTGTGTGTGTGTGTGTGTGTGTGTAAGAGAGAGGAAGAGAGTATGAGATCACATGCTCACATTCACAACCTCTCTCTCTCTCTCTCTGCCTATTAACATTCATACCAACATGCCATCGCCAAATATGAGTGTGTGTGTGTGTGTGTGTTCGTGTGTCTTGCGTATTTGTATGTGCGTATGTATAAAGTAATGTGGGTGTGTTGGCGTGTGGTAATAATATGTCTTGGCAATATGGGCATGTGCTAGTGTGTATGTACGTGTGTGTGCCCTCTCGGGCATAGGCTGAGAGCCTGTACATTCCACCGCTCAACACGGTGAAGCCCGTGAGGTCTTGTTCCAGTCTGGGGAGTGAGTCATGTGAAGCATCCATTCATGGCTCGAAGCAGCTCTATCTCTGAAGCGGCTGGTTGCTTTGTTCAAGTGCTTCACTGTCTCATCCTCCAGACTCAGACCCTCACTCACAGAACGCCACCTATTGAGCAGTGAACTCACTAGGCATTGTCCCCCTGTAACATATTTTGAATATGGGAATATTCATACAGTGTTATTTAATCAGGGAACAATGAGGGTATTTTTTTGGCATTTCGGTGGGCTTTGTGGTAATGCACTGATACAAAGCACAAATTCAATCCCAATAATATCTTCCCATTGACATATCGGGATTTGAACCCGGGTCCATTGGATTACCAATCCAGTGGCATGACTACTCCACCACACCTCCCCTGTACCTGTACCTGTGTGTTTGCACGTGTTAATTTGTAGCCTACTATGTCTTGTCAGTTGGGTATTTGCTATTATGTGTGTGTGTGTGTGTGTGTGTGTGTGTGTGTACGTGTACATGGAGGGTGAGGGAAGCGGGTGGTGTGGGCGTGTATGTATGTGTGTGTACATGGAGGATGAGGGAAGCGGGTGGTGTGGGCGTGTAGGGCGTCAGTAGGTCAGTGTGTGTAGTTGTCGTATGTCTGCTTCATGTGTATTGGCATGTCCATGTACGTTTATGCATGGTTTGGTAGTGTATATGTATTGAATAAGTGTGTGTGTGTGTGTGTGTGGGTGTGGGTGTGTGTGTGTAGAGCAATAATTACGTCTATAGGTGTGGACAAATCATGTATATTTACATTCTATTTGGTTGAGAGAGAGAGAATACGTATAACTATATCTGTTAGTACAAAGGAGTACAAAGGAAATCAAGCAACAACAGGTCTAGTGACCCTTCTAGGCTGCTTGTCCTCCAAAACACTGAGGATCAAGTGTCCAAACAGTGGTTTAGAGTGGGTAAGGGAACATTGGAAAGGGAACTACTGCCCTGCCACTAACGTGGCAGGACTAGGAAGTTAGTAGGGGACATATGGGTTAGTAACTGAGGGGAGGATAAAGTTATTCATTTACAAACGCAGTCAGTCGCGGGTTTGATGCGAGATATTTGTCTAGGCGGAATTTAAATGAATCAACGGTGCTGCAGTCTATAACGTCTCGGGGAAGCCCATTCCACAAGTTGACAACTCGATTGAAGAAGAAATTCTTAGATTCGTGCGAGTTTAAAAGATTTACCAATAATTTTGCAACCGTTTCCCCGCGTGTAATTAGATTGGTCGATAGTGAAGTACTTACTACAGTTCATATTGTCGATGCCTTTGATGATTTTGAACACTTGAATTAAGTCGCCTCTTAATCTGCGCGGGTTAAAGGAAATAGATTTAATTCTCTAAGACGCTCTTCGTATGGTTTGTTCTTTAGGCTAGGTATCATTTTGGTAACTCTACGTTGAACTCGTTCTAGCTTGTTTATATCTTTTTGGTAATAAGGGCACCAGGATTGAACGCAGTATTCCAGAAGAGGGCGGACTAAGGAATTGTAAAGGGTTAGGATAACTTCTTTGGATTTATGCTCAAATGACCTGCCTATAAAGCCAATTATTTTGTTTGCCTTCTTAACAACTTCTGAACATTGTTGACTCGGTTTTAGGTTACTCGATATTGTTACTCCCAGATCAGTTTCTCTGTTTACATTCTTAAGCTGAGTGCCATTCATCGAATAGTTTGCTTTCTCATTTAGGTATCCGACATGTAGTACTTTACATTTATCCGCATTGAAACTCATTTGCCAAATTTGGGCCCAACATGACAATTTATCTAGATTGTGTTGCATATCGTCAACTTGTTCTTTTGAGAGTACGCTATTTGCAATTTTTGTATCGTCAGCAAATTTTGAGATTGTGCAGGTGAGACCCTCATCTATGTCGTTGATGTAAATTAGAAAGAGAATTGGTCCTAGTACCGATCCCTGGGGTACCCCGCTACTTACATTGGTCCATTTAGATGCCTTACCGTTTATGACTACCCTTTGCTTTCTGTTGCTGAGCCAATTTTCTATCCATTTCAACACACCGTCTTGTATTCCATGCGCTTTTAGTTTTAGCAGTAAACGTTTGTGGGGAACTTTGTCAAAGGCCTTTTGAAAATCAAGGTATATAATATCTACAGCTTTACTCTCATCGTAGAGGTTGAGGATATCGTGGAAGAAGTCTAAGAGGTTTGTTAAACAGGAACGTTTTTTACGAAAGCCGTGTTGAGTATCTTTAAGTATGTTATTTTCCTCTAAGTGATTTACGAGTCTGTCTCGTATGACCGTTTCTAGCATTTTACATACAACTGAGGTTAAGCTAATTGGACGATAGTTACTGGGTAGGGATTTGCTGCCTTTTTTTAATATCGGTGTTACGTTGGCTAGCTTCCACTGATCAGGCATAGTTCCAGACTGCAAGGATTTATTGAATAGTAATGTCAGTGGTTTGGAGAGCTCATTCTTAGCTTCCTTTAGAACTCTAGGCGAGATTGTATCAGGTCCTGGCGTTTTATTTACCTTGAGTTTATCTAAACAATTCAGTACTAGTGTGGGTTGGTATGAGTTACGCTGGTGTGTGTGTGTGTGAGAGCGGTTATAAGTTTATTGGTACAAATCTCTGGATATTTGTAGGTTTACAGGTACTTGAGGTTTGGGGCGACAGTTAATCGGTACACACCTCTTTAAAATACGTTGAAATGGAGTGTTTTCGGTTAGGTTAGGTTAGTGTAATTTAGGTTTAAAACTCGAAAAATTTACTCTTAAACATGCACCAAATTGATATGTACCGATAAACACACAACCGCTCGGGTGTGTGTGTGTGATGCAGTTAGCACCTACACATAAACATACCTTCACATAATTATACCAACAAACAATTTTATGGATAATTACTTCATTGTCGAATACAGTAGTGAGAATAATATTTTGCAATATAACGAATGTTTGAGTAATGTGTGTTGAGACTTAGTTTATGGATCAATTAAAACTAGTGTAATAATTAGTAAAAAATTTCAATGATGTATTAAACGCTTGTTTTAACAAATATTTCGCCCTAATGACAATTAAATGAAACTAGAAAACAACTGATAAACCATATATCAATTCAGAGATAAAACACTCATTATAGAAAAGAACAAACTGCCTACGAAATTTGCTAAGCGACCGATGACTTTAGGAGAACCGTCGTTTGCGAAACAGTCACTCACATTATTAGAACCGCCGCGTCCTGTTATTATAAAAATAAACTAAAATAAAACATTGGTAATAGTAAGCAAACGTGAGGGCATTATATATTCTGTAATGCAGGAAACAAATACTTGCCAATTACCCAACGAAATATAAGAATACACAGCTAGCTATCGCTCACCTAGAAAGGAAATCAACACGTGAATGAAGTGAAGCGCTTTATTATCGAGTCTTTCATTCTAAAAAGAAAAAAAGCACATGTCATGTATTAAAAAATACATTACAAGAATTAAAACAGACAAAATATTAATGGTAGCGAAACAGGGATGTCAAAAAGACCCCCCTGCACACAGTTTGGCCATCAGCTTTGTCTTGGGTTGTATATAGCCCTTCACTATTATCAGTACCAAGACTTTATAGAGATTTATAAATATATCGGGTATATTGATAGTGATTTACCTTATATCCTTATTGTAGATTGGTTTTGTTATTGTTGTTGTCGTTCCCTAGGCTGCCTGGTCTAACAGCCCCGAATCCCTAAGGAAGGCCCTGGCCACGTTCGGGCTTTCCCACAGGGTTCTCAAGGATTGTAGATTATGTTGTTGGCGTAAGTGATTGTGTGGAATTCAGTCTTCTATGATGTGTTTAATAGTATGGGGTGCTCTGTTGCATCCTGGGCAGGTGTCGACGACGGAGTTATCCAGTCTCTTCTGATAGCTCAGAAGAGCTGGGTGGTGCCCACATCTCAGCCTGGCCAGGTGGACTCTGTCCTCACGAGGAAGGTAGGATTCAGAAGGATGGATTTCGGGAGGTCGTGCCTGCAGCTGCGTGTTGTCTCAGAGTGATTGGATGGAACGGCGAGAGATACGAGTATGGATGTGCTTCTAGAAGCTGGTTTTGAGTAGGCAGGGAGGGAAAGATGACAGTATTTGTGTGTGATATCGTGTGCTGGGTGTTGTTTTGATATTCCTTGGTGTCTGTGGGTGTGCTGCCATGTAATGTAGTGGATGGTGTTGGATTGTGGAGGCTGCAGCCAGGAATTGAGTGCCTCTCATGTCCAGGTGGTCTTTGACTTTGAGGACTTTGGTTTCTTGATGTAGGTGATCTGTTGGTGTAGTAGCTGGGCAGTCTGTGGTGATTTTTAGGGCTTTGTTTTGAATGATCTGTAAGGTCTTGTGATGTATTTCAGCTAAGTTAGAAGCCCAGGTAGGGCTTGCATATTCCATCACTGATCTTATGTATTGTTTGTATACTGTGGTGGTAGTTTCTTTGTTGTGTCCAAATTGTGTATGGGCAAGTGACCTGAGGGCGTTAAGTCTGGCAGGGCGCGTTCAAGAGCAAGACTTCAGACGCTACAGTTTCCGTAGCGTGAATTGGGGCCTATTGGACGATTTCGAAGCCTCTTCCGCACTACATAAACAAACTGGGTGGTTGCCATGGTTACGTTTATACCAGCGTCTTTGTTTGACGCTCAAAACTACGACAATGACCGTTCTTTACATCTAAACAACTGCTAGGATATTTATCCTGTAATGTCCATAAGTAATTAGGCCTAAAGCATGCTAGGCTATTAAATTATAGCGTCTCATTGGCCTAAAATACATATTAATATTTATTAGTAACCATATTTTTTTGTATTACATTCTACAATAAAGTATAGGCCTATGAAAGAAAGCAAATTCGTTCATAAAATTTGTCATGTTATTTTCGTCCACCACTTCAATACATGAGAATCCTCTACGCCTCTTATCAATACATAAAGCTGTATATTTGTGTCAATATTTTGATCGAAAATTTAATATAAATGTTTTAAAGTAAAAAATAACTCTTACTAATATGAATAGTCGATGTTTTTAAGTGATTTTATGTGCATATGGTCGATAGTAATTCGTCTGCTAGCGCTAAAGACGAATTCTAAAGATGTATTGTCTGTGTGCCTCACGGCGTCACTCCTCCATAGGCTGTGAGCTGAATGAGCAACCGTAAGCGACCGTATGCGCGCACAATGTCTTTCAGTAACGCTGTAGCGCCAACCGGGCCAACCGTGGTGCGATGCATAAGGTGTTGATTTTCGGTGTGAGCATCCTGGATTCGAATCCACGGACTGCCACATGTGTTTGTAAATTTCATTAATCGATTTTAGGAGTATAGTTGGTTGTTGGAAGGAACATAATAATTAGTGCTCTTGAACGCGCTCTGGGTGTCAGTTTATTTTTATTTTTTTTTTCTATGTGAGTGAGGGAGGCAAAAGGCAGAACTGCCTGTAGTGAGTGCCTCCCCCAGTGTTTTGTTTGTTTGTGATATATTGTTTGAATGTCATTAGAGTATCATATGTTACTCCAAGGATTTTGGGTGGGTGAGTGTGTGTGGGGATGTTGTTTTTGATGAAGTGTGGGGTGTTTTTGTATTCGGCTGTCCAGTTTGTGAGGAGGGTTGCAGTGGATTTGACTGGGTAATTGGTTTAGTAATATTATTTTGCCTCAATAAGGGTATATTATTATGGATACGTTTATTACAAGATTCATACCTTTTATTATTTGTTTGTGTTCATTTATTTATTTAGATATGTATTCAAATATTTTTGTATTTACTTATTTATTTATTTATATATTATATTTGTTGTATTTTTTTTAATGAATCCTAGTTTATGTTCTGTTAAAAAATAATATAAAGTGGAAACTTAGTCGGGGATGTGGAGCTACACAATATTTTAATATTACTGTCTTAACTGCTTTGACAATATTTGTTTTGGCCGTCTGTGCATACGTGAATGGGAATGCATAAATAAATGAAAATACATAATACATACAAGGTCAGTGTTATTACCAAACGGCCGACATTCTTTTCTATTAACAGTCACAGGAAATGCTATCAGACGAAACATTGTCACTCTATATTAAAATGAGAGCACACCGACTATTTAGCACTGTATATTTTATAAGACTGACATGAATATTCTGACAACCCTGTGACTTTTGTGCTGATAATTTGGTGTGACATTATTATTTTAGTTATATACAATCCCAACTTATTTTATTTAGTTTGTGAAGGATTTCATATTTACTGGATTAAATATGATTTATATTTACTTATTGATTTACTGAGATCCTTCTGAGGGTCTTCCAAAGCTGAAAAATATCGTCTAATGATAGCCTCAATTAAGTGAAAAATGGCGTCTTTATACTGAAAGGGTTGATTTATGATGCATATAACCGAGTTTACCCCCACAATTTACCGGAGGATAACAGGTTTTTCACAATACGTAGATGGAGGTCTTTAACCCTTTCCTTGCGGGAGACGTTCCGGAATGCCATGGCAATTTACAGCAATTTACAGGTTTTTAAAGCCTCTTAAAGCCTATAAAATAGAGTGCAAGGGAGCGGGAGCACGGCAAGGCCACAAATCCTTCTCCCAGCCAGGCAGCCACGGCACTGAAGGCTCCGAGTCAGAATTAGCGAGAATTGTTTATTTTAGCGAATGTCTATGGTAGAACTGCAGGTGAACCCCGCGAGCTACGAAGCTCGTTTTGGTGTCATTTTGAGGCTATTTTCTTCTAGTTGTCGGCTGAGTACATTTAATTTCATTCAGACACTTGCCTAATGAGCCTGAATGAGCCCTAATATGGCGGAAATATGCCCACAGAGAAAGGGTTAAAAAAAAATAGAAAAAACTAATGTATATGAATGCTGTCACATGCGAACATATTTTGGTATTTTAAGATGACATGCGAAAATACTATGGCTCTAACTTTCCTATTCTTGAAGTTATGTGTGTAATTAAATTTAAGTGTGATTATTTGTGTTGGTGGTTAAATTAGTTACCCTCTCGTTTTCTTTCCGTTTTTCTTTCCCTTCCTTTTTTCCTTAATATTTCGCTTCCTTTAGCCCTTCCTTTGTACTTTTTATATCCTTTCCTGTATTCGTTCCTATTTTCCTACCTCCTTCCCTTCCTTTGTCCCTTCCTATTTCCTTTCCTGTATCCCTTCTTATATTATTACCTCCTCCCTTCCTATTTCCCTGCCTCCTTCCTTCCTATCTCCCTTCCTTCCTATTTCCCTTTTTCTCCCTTCTTTTGTTTTCCATTTTGTTTGTATTTCTTCCTCCTTCCTTCCAATTTTCCTACCTCCTTCCCATCCTATTGTCTTTCTCATTTTCCTTCCTCCTTCCTTCCTATTTATCTTGTTATCCCTTCCTCTTTTCCATTGTTTATTTCTTCTCTCTTCGCATGCTTTTTCCATATTTTCCTGGTTACACATACATCTATTTCCCTTCCCCAATCTATCATGTTTAGCCTATTATTCCTTATTCTCTCTTCCCTCTCCACATATATCTATTTATTTGTTTCTTTCTCTTCGTCCATATTTGTATTATGATTTTCCAGTCTATTTGCCGTTAGTCTATTTGTTTGTTTTCTTTCTCTCTCTTCTCTTCTTAAACATCAATTATATCCTCTCTTCTGTCTCCCCCTCTCCCACATATCTAGTTTCCTTTCCTCCATCTATTGTTTCAACTTTGTCTTTCTGCTCTCTCTTTACCACATATCTATCTTCAATGCCCTTTTCCTTCCTTCCGTCCATGCCTCTATTCATACTTTCATAGACTTATTTGTCTTATTCCCACACTTCTCTTTTATACTTTCCTTCCTCCACGTTTATCTTAGTGGGGTTTATTTGTTTTCGCTTCCCTCCCGCCTTATATATATATATATATATATATATTTATGTATTTATTATATTTTATTTATTTACTTATGTTTTTGTTTTCTTTTTTACTTATTTTTTATTATTTCAGCCACCAACATTTTCTAGCGAGATTCCGCTAGTAAAAA
Organism: Paralithodes platypus; assembly: GCA_032716605.1. Lineage (NCBI taxonomy): Eukaryota > Metazoa > Arthropoda > Malacostraca > Decapoda > Lithodidae > Paralithodes > Paralithodes platypus. Next base: position 17,495,727 of record CM064576.1, on the reverse strand, counting down.
GTTCTATACTCCAAAATGTCAACCTCTACTCTTGTCAGTGAATTAACCTCTTGAGAATGATGTTGTGTGTTGACAGTTTATTCTGGTTATTATTAGATATATGTTCAGTTTAGGAGGAACCTTTGGGAGCTAGAGAGCTAATTGAAACAGCTCCTACCGCTTTGATTCCTGGAGATCCTTCCTAAATTGAATAAAATCGTCAAATAATAACCAGAATAATGTGTAAAAATGCGTCAACTACAGAAAGAGTTAACCCTTTCACGCATTTATGACGCAGAGGTTGCCAGATTAGCAATAAGAAATTAGTTCGCTCACTCTTATAATTACCTCTCCAAAATTAGTGTTCTGCCCACAGCTAACTCAAAGACAGCTGCAGAGGTTGAAGTAACTAAACTAAAGGTTTCTAAATACCCCTGATGGTAACAAAGGCTTTAATGTATCCCCAATAGGCTCAAAATAGCGTCATATGTCGGAGAGGGTTCAAAGCAGAGCCACAAATCCTATGTCAATAACATAAGGTTCCACTGGGTTCGAATGATCACACTGGTACGATTTTAGCATTTATTGGAACTTAAACAAATCTTAAAGTAAAGGTGAAGTGACTGAAGACCCTAGGGTTCTGGTCCGAGAAGCGGGGTACTCGTCAAACACGAGTAGTGCTTTTTAGAAATCAGTAGTAAGAAGTGTTGTTCTACTTTATCCTGGCTAACATTAAACGAATTTACTCAGCTTTGGAATGCCCCCTTAAGATTCAAAATGGTAACGTATGATTCAATTAACCCTCTGATACATTAATCAAAATACATTAATCAAAATTAAATTATGAAACACGTCCACGAACTCTGAAGGGATTAAGAAAGCAGCATAGCCTCGCCGGTTTGAGAGCATTTTCTGGAGGCCCTACTTATCCAAATTTGAGTCCGGGTTCTGGCAAACATTTTGGGGCATAATTGGAACAGGTGCTGAAGTCGACGCCTGTTGCCGTTACCGGGTAGTCACAAACATTTGGTTGTAGATTCCGGAAATGTACTGCGGGTCAGACGGATGCCTTGTTCACATGGTTAGACAGGTGGTTATATTTCTGTAGCCCGCAGGTGCATGCTGGGTCTTCCGTGACTATGTAATTGTAAGCTTGCCTTGCTACAGACTTTCTTGTTTCATAATTCTATTGTGTAATCGTTGTCATAAATACTTGAACAACTCTTAAAGAATAATAAACAAGGCACTGAGCAATAACTAGTGACTTCATTTATTATAATCTTTATGGCCTAAGCAGTTTGTCAAATAGTTAGCCAAAGTATCATTGATGTGCCTTTAAAATGTGTCCCGATATTCCTGACCATAACTGTACAATTTGTTAATCTATAGCATAGCACTTTTGTATATATTTATATCTTAAGTGTAATCTTAATCGAACTCTTATACTTCCTCAAAAACTCGGCTGTAGTCATATCTTCCCAAGTATTTACGAGATTTAGACTTGAATTATCTTTACACAATGTTTTCCCAGATAGGCTAGCCTTGTTCGACCTACTTTGCTCGGAAAAGTCTTGATAACTTTCCTTAAACTTCGTCTTCTCTCTCTCTCTCTCTCCCCAAAACTTAAACTTAAACTCTTTGAGACTCTGTCTCGTCTTACCCCTGCAAACTTGGGTTCTCTCTCTCTCTCTCTCTCTCTCTCTCTCTCTCTCTCTCTCTCTCTCTCTCTCTCTCTCTCTCTCTCTCTCTCTCTCTCTCTCTCTCTCTCTCTCTCTCTCTCTCTCTCTCTCTCTCTCTCTCTCTCTCTCTTTCATGCACACTGCAATACAATAGTGCTTCACTAAATTTTCGAACCTATTTAGAAATCAATAGAATCGTATTATTTCTTTGCCAGGTATATGCATTTCCGGGGTTGATTAATTTGAAGTAACTCGGTGATTCAGTTATAGCCAGAGTTTTTTAGTTCGACTCTACGTACTGCAGTAAGGGGTGTCCTCCTGGCGCTGACAGATGAGTTAAAGGGAAGCAACGGTTCTGAAATAAAAATATATGTGGGTAGAGACCAATAGAAGAGTAGGGACCCTAGTTTATTAAAAAAAAAAAAAAAAAATCCATATACTGTATAGGCGTATGTTGGTGGAACGTTCTGTTGAGTAATTAAGGAAGTCTAATAATAAATATATAACAAATGTGCATTCTATTAACCTAGATAATGCCATGGTGTAGATTATATCCTACTGGAAAGATTTAACAGACTTTTTAAAGATATGAAACTTATGTTTTTCAATGTAGATGTTATGTTATTTTTATTTTATTTTTCATTTTTAAGCCTACGAGAAATTGGCTTGTCCTCATTTTAATTAGTCGGTTATTACAACGTTTTTATAGCAACATGTGTTGTTAATAATGAAAACTTGGTAATATTATGTAGAAGAGAAATAGTCGTTTTTATTGTTTCATTAGTTATCGAGAAATCAGCTGCGAAAGGACAAAAATCCGCCCAGTTAAGTTTAAAACAAAAAAATCGAGTGTATGATATTATGTTTGACACTACAAATCAGAACAATAGTTTCTTAACATTAGCCGAGCCACTTGTAATTATGTTAACCCCTTCTGTACCGGCGACGTCTTTTAACTAAATTTTGGCTACTATTAGACAATTGTATTCAGTTTAAAAATGGCCCCCAGCAATTAAGAGTCTTCGATCTATCTCACTCAACCCTTTTTACTACCTCAGATCTTTCTCAAACTGCATAACATCGTCTATATATATATCTAGAATATAATATAAAAAACCGTCGCCGGTACAGAAGGTGGTTAACGAACAGAAAGTCTGATCATAGAGTGTGGATCTTTTCTAAACTGTTATTAACCCTTTCTGAACGATCACGTAATTTGTGTCTTATTTTGGTTACCATTAGGCGATTTTCCTTGTCTCTTAATAATCTACCTCTAGGACTCCAAATCTAAAACGTAAATGCTACATCAGTTAACCATTCGATTATCAAAGGTCCTTCTTAAATGGAATAAAACAGTCTAATAATAGCCAGAATAACAGGTAAACAAGGCATCAACGTACTGAAGGGGGTTAAGGGGATAGTGGCTAGTTTTTTTGTTTTTTCGGTCTATTAATTTATAATTATATTCATTATTTTTTTTTGTTTCCTCGCTAGACCTCCATCAAGCTTAAAAAACACCCCCTAGCTAGACCCACCTTCAAAATTAATTTGTACCATTTTCGGTAGAAATATTTGCCGGCCAAAGGCCGGTTCTTCTTAAAATTACAGGCTGGCTATCGCTTGCCAGAATAAAATCGCAACCTAAATGGCACGAAAGGTCATAAAATTGACAACGAAATGGGGTGAAAAGTGTTAAAATCATCAAACTAATGGGCCGAACGTCTTATAATCTCAAAACTAATGGGGCTAAACATGAGGAAGAAGGGGAACCAGAAACACAGCCCATCTCCCCTTAACACTTACGGCACAGGCATATTTCCGCCATATTAGGGCTCATTCAGGCACTCCTGATTGATTAGGCAAGTGTCTGAATGAAATTAAATGTATTTAGGCAAAAACTAGAAGAAAATAGCTTCAAAATGACGCCAGAACGAGTTTCGTTGCTCGGGGGGTTCACCCGCAGCGCTATCATAGACATTTGCTAAAATGAGCAATTCTCGCTAATGTTGCGCTATTTTTGCCTTTGGCAGCATTGTATATCTAGCGAGACTCAGACCCTTCGGTGTACCGGGCGGCTGCCTGGGAGAAGGACGGGTGGCTTGTCGCGCTCTCGCTCCCTCGCACTCGATTTTACAGGCTTTAAAAGCCTGTAGATTGCTGTATATTGCTATGGAGTTCCAGAAGGTCTCTTGCAGGGAAAGGGTTAATGTTAATGCCATCTCACTGTTCTGAACATGCAATATACAGGAGTTGACTGTATACACCTCTGTTAGGCCTCCCTACAGTTTTGTTTTGTTTTGGTTTCTTTCTTTGCAAACCTTGCAAATTCGCACTTGGTTTATTCGGTTTGTTGAATTCTACTTTGATGCGGTTGGCTGATGGTACGGTGTTCAAATAACATCTTTTAGTTGCAAATAACACACACAAGATATATTGTGCACAGTAGCCAAGCCATTCAGCTCTTAATAGAGTTGTGTAGCTAGCCTAAAGCTAACTAGTGCAAATTCGCCTGATTAAACAAATAATAACAATTATATATATATATATATATATATATATATATATATATATATATATATATATATATATATATATATATATATATATATATGAGAGAGAGAGAGAAAAGAACTATAAACCTACAGTAGAAAAATATTGTATAAACTTGGATACCTCCTAGATTCCCTACAGATGAATTTTCTGTAGCTATCCATTGGCCATAATTATTGCAGGCATTGTTGGATTTCCATTTAACATTATATGTACTGTAGGTAATTATTTGATAATCATGATGGCAAACTTCCGAACGAAGAGAATAGACGGATAACATATAAAATCACTTGCAAAGTCTAAGTATCTTGTAAGAAAAAATAAATACTATCGTTTCCTTATTAACTATGTAATGTATCCTTTCTACTATTATTAACATATAAACTATCCGTATTATCTTAAAGATAGTTCTCCTGATCAATGTTGATATTACTGATGAAATTTGTTGATCACAAAACATTAAGAAGAGATACAATACTGGGGGCATATTGAGAGTTATTTCCAGCCTATAAGAGCATTGTTTCTTTCAATATCTCAACAACCATTTCCCTTAATACAATGGGGTTTTCACCATTTAGTGCGCTAAAATATTGGTTTATACTCACATACAGGATATTTTCTCAGTAAAAAAACATTGTCACATTATTTTGTCCATTGGGCATACTAATCATAACAAAATTTGAATAATTTAATTTAATATATAAGCGTTGTTATGATATAATTTAATTCATGATAATTTCTGCTAAAGTACAGAGTCATTGGGAGTGTGTGAGTGTGAGTTTGGGAAATGTAGTCAAATTCTGGAGCGTGCAAAGGTTATACAAAGGAAGTCCAGCAACAACATATCTAGCAAACCCACGAGATTGCTTGCCCTCTAAATCGCTGCTGCTCAGTGTTCCACAGTGATTAAGAGTAATAAAGGGGAAAATAGAAAGGGAAGTACTGCCCTGGGACTAATTTCCATGGCAGGGTTAGATGTTAGTAGGGGACAATTGGGTTAGTAACATTATATAGATATTAATGATCCTTCAGGTATCTGGGGAGAAGAGAGTAACATCGTCGTTATTTACTTGAAACACAGTGATCTTCTATGTATCTGAGGAATATGAATAAGATAATTGTTATTCATTCATATTCATATTCAAAATGCAGTCAGTCGCGGGATTAAGGCATATTGTTTATCTATATGTTTAAAGGAATCAACGGTGCTGCATTCTACACAGAAAATATATAGTAGTTAATTTTCCCATTCCTTAAGTGACTTACCAAATCCATTTTTTTTACTATGGTAAATTTATATATATTTATTAAGTTGATTAGGATGCAACTATAAGAAAAATCTTTCGTAATGGAAGAAATACACTTATTTTTACGATCCTAGGTAATAAAAATAGATTTCTGCAGCATACTGGTATGTAAACCATATAAGTAATTAATACTTATAATATTACTCTACTTAAGGGGGGTCACCGGCTTTTTTTTTTATCTTTCTCTCCTTTTCTGTCTTTCCCTGGCTTGTATTAATTCGGCCCCATTCAGCCTACTGTTTTAAGACGTTTATCCCCATCCAGGTGTCGATTTCTTCCTGGCGAGCGATAGCGAGCCAGCATTGTATGGAAAAATCCGGCTTCGCCGGAGACATTTTTTTATCGAAAAATATACAAATTTAGCTTGCTGTCAAAACAAAAATTATATATGCTGGCTCGCTACCGCTCGCCAGGAAAATATTGACACCTGGATGGGGGTAAATGTCTTAAAACAGTAGGCTGAATGGGGCCGAATGGATAAAAGCCAAAGATAGAGAGGGAGAGAGAGAGAACAAAAAAGCGAGGTGGGCACTCATATTACTCTAATTAAGGATAACAATTTGTTCAGAAATAAACACATTTTCTAAATCTATAATCCAAGATCTTACTTGCAAGTTATATTCTCAGGAGTTATACACTTCTTATTTCATTTTGATATTTAAGTTTGTAAACTTTTCAAATTAATAAGTACTTCATGTTGTATATAACAATTTCCAGAACAAAAAAACAGCAGTACAGTGTATGCATCTTAAATATGAAAAAAAATCTGTTTTTATTGCTTACAAAGGTTAAGGATATTCACCTCTGACGACATCATGAGTCAGAGTCTCGCAGAGATGGTGTTACGTCAGTGCCAGTCCAGGTGAAAATTTACTAGATTATTAATATTTTAGTACGAATTTAATAGAGCACTGTAATAATATATATACTGTATATATATATATATATATATATATATATATATATATATTATAATAAAGCCAGGTAATACATTTTCTTTAATGCATACAAGGTTAAAAGAAGTAGCATTATCAGCATTCAATATTTTATTGTTCAGCGTTTCAATATTTCTGATTAATTTTCGTTGGGGTTCAGTCAGCGGGTGGAAGAGGTTAGCAAAATGCATGGTGATTCGACATTTCGCTAGTCATCTAGCATCTTCAAAAGAATGATTAACATGTGAATGAATGAATATAGAAAAGGTGGGTGTGGGTGAAAGAAGGGAAGTTTTTATTGGTGTAGTAAGAGAGAAAGTGAAAAAGTAGGAGCATAAAGAGTGTCGGGGCTTAACCCAACTTGCGTGAGTTGTTGATTTTAGTTTGGGGGTTTAGGGGAGGCACTGTTGGTATTGAGACACATTTTCCGAGGGCCTCAGTATGGCACGTCAAGAAGGCTTGGAGATAAAAAAATGGGTGGTAGGGCAAAAGATAATTAATTTGGGTGGTAAAAGTTAATTTGGTGAAGTGAGATTCAGAAGCTCTGATCGGTCAAAAGTGGCATGGAGGCTGGGCTGTGGACGAGCCGGCATGCCCCACCGCCTCTACTAGTCTGGACGAATCAGATGAGTCTGGGTGAATTGAATATAAAATTTGGTAATGGAGAATGTTTTAATGATGGTCTGGCAATTTGGATGGTAAGGGTCTAAAGTGGGGCAGAAAGGCATGGTTGTCAACTGCAGTCTAGAGAAGATTACACTGTCTTATGAAGAGCTTAATTTTCTTTAGTTTTTATTGTGTATTTGTGAAAGAATTAGAAATTTTGGCTGGTAGGTGAGTAAAAGGAATGGTGAGAATTGAGTGTGAGTTTGTGGTGTAACAAAGTTATTATGTGAATAGGGGATTGGGAGCCTCTCTGTTGATTGGATGCAAGAGGTTCGACCAGGGACGGATGGGTTGAGTGATATTATTAAAAATTTGGACATAGTTATTAAAGGTCTCAAGTTTTTCAAGTTGTTTATTAGCCAGAAAGTTGTTGTAGACATTAAGTGGAGGGATGCGGGAGAGTTCATGCAAGTGTTCCGATGTTTGGAACTCATACCACCGAGTTCCATGGATCCACCTCAGTGCTCTGTTCTGGATTCTTTGAAGTTTAATTTTGTGGGAGTTTGCCAAAAGAGTGCTGGTCAGTGGGGCATATGAAAGTAGCGGTCTAATTAGGGCTTTGTACAAATGGGTTTTAGTTTTGATGGAGGCATTTTGAAAACGGAAAAGTGATTGAAGTGATTTTGAAGCAATGGGGATAATCTGATTTGCATGACGATGAAAGAGAAGTTTTTTGTCAAAGGTTAGGCCGAGTACTTTGTTGGTGGGTGAGACAGTTACTGGGATGCGATCGGGAGGAGGTGTGCGGGAGTTGAGGAATAGTGGTCTAGGACGTAGGTAACCAGTGGATATGTAGGTGATAAAGGATTTTCGAGGATGAGCCTGAATCCGCCATTTCTGTTCCCATTGTGCTGTTCGGTCAAGCTCTCTCTTGGCTTTGTTCGTCAAACCGTCTATGGTAGTTGCCCTAACAAGTTGCGTCACGTCGTCAGCGTAGGAAATTGTGAGAGAGTCATTATTGATTGGATCTGGCATGTCATTAGTGTAGAGAATGTACAGTGTAGGTGCGAGCACGGAGCCCTGAGGTACGCCTGCATGGAGTGGAAATGAGTCTGAATAGAAATTTGAAAATTTAATTTTGGCTGATCTGTTATCTAAGAAGTTGCAGAGAAGTTTTTTAATTGGTAAGGGGAAATTGAAGTTTTCGCAGATTTTGTACTTCAGGCCTACGTGCCATACAGTGTCAAATGCTTTTTTGATGAGTGCTGTTTTGTGTCCTCGTCTGGAGTGTTTGTTAATGTGAATGTAGTTGGTGATTATGTTAAGTGCTTCCTGGGAGGATCTGCGGGGTCTAAAACCAAACTGTTTGTCAGTGAGAAGTCCTTCGTCTTCGAGGTACAGTCTGAGTCGGCGATTTATGATTGTTTCAAAAGTCTTCCCAAGAGTCTCAAGTAGACTAATGGGTCTGTAGTTCAGTGGGTCTTTGCTATTTTGATTTTTTTTGGGAATAAGGATGATTGTTGCGGTCTTAAAGCAGACGGGGAAGTAGCCTGATGCCAGGATGGCGTTGTATAAGCAAGTGAGTGCATTAATAAATGTGTTTGGGAGGTGCTTTACAATGTGATGGTTTATTCCTGTGGCACCAGGCGCCTTCCTCCGTGTTTTAGAGAGAATGAGCTTAACTTCGTCAGGCACAATGGGAGCATGTTAAAAATTACGGGTATATATACAGAAGTGTGGATCGGGGGGGCGAGGAGAGGGCGGGGGGCTACTGTCTCCCATTGGTTGAGGGTAGCCTGCGTGCGAGTCGCGCACTGCTTCTTTTTTGTGGTTGGCTAGGGGTGGGCGAAGTCATCGGTGATTGGCTGTTAGACGTCCCGAGGGTAGAGACTTGCGTCCCTGGATACGTGGAAGCAGGAAATGTTGAAGGGAAGTGGGAGGTGGGCGAAGTCATCGCTGATTGGCTGCTAGGCATCCTGGGGGTAGTTGCTTGCGTTACTGGATACGTGGCAGCAGGAGGTGAAGAAGGTGGGCGAGGGGCGGGGGCCATGGTGGGGTAGTGTCGTTTGGCTGCCGGTAATATTTGTAAGTCAAGTGTTTGGTTGTTTATGCTGCGGTTTAAGGCTTGAATATACTGTAGAGGGCTTCAAAAATAGGGAGTGTTCTGGGATCATTTTCTTTGTCAATTATGGAGGTGTGTTTGTTTAAATTGTGGCGGGTAAGGGGGAGCGATAATGGTCTTTAATGGCTCCTGCCTGAAGGTGAAGAGTTAGCCGACGGGATAGACTAGTCTGAGTCACACCAATATAGTAATGAGGCCCACAGTCCTCATAGTTACAAGTGTGCTGGTATATCACATGGTCGTCGTTCATCGGGCTCTTAGTCTTGGTGGAAGCAGGTCTGTTACGGAGAACAAGGTTGCAGGTCTTGGGAGATTTATAGTAGATGATTAATTTAATTTTGGTGTCAGGGTTGGTGGGGACGACATGTTTGTTGATTATTTCTTTCATGACTGAATCGTCGGTTTTGTGGTCAGAGGACATGTAGTTACGGTAGAAGATCTTGATTTTGTCTGAGGGGTTTGTGTTAGGAGGATTTTGAGAGTACCATTTCTCAAGGTGGTGGTTAATGGTGCTGGAGACATCAGAATTAGAGTACCCGTTATTTACCAGAACTTGGGAGAGTCTTTTAAGTTCCTGGTGGGTGTCTCCCCAGGTAGTGCAGTGTGAGAGGGCTCTCCTAACGTAAGCCGAGATGGTGGATAGGAGGTAACGGCGGGGGCATTCACTGTCACCATTGAGGCATTGTATGCCTCAATGGTGACAGTGAATGCCCCTGCCAGAGGCATTGTATGCCCATGCATTTTGCTAACCTCCTCCACCTTTTGACTGGACCCCAACGAAAATTAATCAGAAATATTGAAATGCTGAACAATAAAATATTGAATGCTGATATTGCTACTTCTTTTAACCTTGTATGCATTAACACTTAAAGAGTGGGGCCCGACTTAAGTCCGTATCTAAAAAGCAGCAACTTAGGAGAATTATTAAGGCTTTTAAAGGGTTAAAATCTAGTGCAAATGGCCGGGAGCGCAGCAGGCCACACGTCCGACACCCAGGGCTTACTGCCGCCCACTGACTCACGCTCCCTCTGTTCTCGAGAGGCCGGCAGTGTAGCCAGTAGTGAGCGTAGCTGGAAAAAATATGCCGCTATACGCTAAATTCCCATGTTAGTGGTACCACTGCATGAAAACGACGAGTGCTACGTAGCTTGTTCTGGTCTCATTTTGAAGCTGTAGCGCCTAGTTTTTTGCTGAATATATTTCTTTTCATGCAGATACTTGATTGATAATGCAGGAGGGCCTGAATATGTCCAAAATAGCCCAAAACCCCCCGCTAGACGAGGATTAAAGAAAATTTACTACTTGGCTTTACTAATATATATATATGTGTGTTATGTGCACCTACTGTAGGCTATATCTAGTTTTTGTTTTATTATTTTTATTTCGTTACTTAATAAGTTTTTGGTAATCTATCTTCCTTTGTCTTTGTTCAGCCTTTATTCTAGCCACTCTTCTGTTAGTTTGCATCAACTATTTATCTTTAATCCTCATCCTTTTCCTTCATTCCATAATTGTACATAATTATTAATTCAATCTCTACCTATTTTGTAGCACAACCTACTTCCTCAAACTTATATTTAGTGCCCCACAAACTCATCACGGTAGTAAAATACCTTTTTCTTACCCCATAAAATCATTCCCCCCCCCCCCCCCACACACACACAAACATCCTTTCCTTCCCCTTCAAACTCCTCCCCGTTATCAGGATTCCTATGGAAAAGGAATATGGTGCAGGTGGCATTACTGCAGCCGGCTTGTGACTTGTGAAGTAGGTCCTATAAGTGCACTTACTCTCTCTCTCTGATCTAGACTCTTTCCTTCATTCTTATCACTCTTCTCGGTTTTAGCATTAAGCCTTTCCCTCTTGCTATCACCTTTTGCCTTTGATTTCAGATTCAACATCCAATTTCTATCTTTACCTATTCCCTAATCCTATAGTAACTTTCCCAAATACCCTTTCCTTACCCCACAAACTCATCGCTGTCATCAGGATCCCTACGCAGCAAGAAGGGCGATACATCAGGCGGAAGAACGGCTACTGCTGGGGTTAGTTCATCCTCCTCCTCGTCCTCCTCCTCCTTCTCCTCCGCCTTCTCCTCCGGCAGTTGACAGATGAAGTAGGTTCTGGTTCGGCATGGGCTGTCGTGGAGGGGCGGGTGGTCGTCGCGGCTCGCCACCACACAGTTCTCGTTGCCTCCATTGGGCTGACCGTTGGCCCAGGCTTCCAGAGGCACGGAGCTACCAGTCACCCACCGCCAGTTGCCCTCCGTACCTCCGGCCTCGTATGCGCCAACCCAGAAGAAGCGGTACTGGTTGTCAGCTGTTAGGAGCAGAAAATTCAAGTTAACCTTTTAAGCGCGAGTTGTATGTAGTGAACACCCTCTTGCCAGGCGGCAATATTAGGCCTAAAATTGTAATTTTACGATAAATATCGTTATTACTTATTCGTATGCGCCTATTTTACGTTTAATATGAAGATATTACCATGTAACAGCAAGTAAACAAGTGGGAATAGCATTTGGGGGGTGTAAATCGCAAATTATTACTGATTGTCCAGTCATGAAATGTGAGGCGGACACAACGTATACCCTCCCTCTCTGAAGCCTAGAAGCAGACTGAGTCTCTCTCTCACACCACACACTCGGTAGGTGCAGGAACACGCCTTGGAACCGGATTGAAGATGTTGGCGCGGTAAATAAACTGAACAAGGGAATAAGAGGAAAAATAGTTGGTAATTGAAGGGGGGGGGGAAGGAGGGGCTTTGACACATGTGGAAGAGTGATAGAAGGGATGGAGGAGAATTATCTCGCTTAATCACACATTTGTTTTGAGTGCTACTGGGGCCTTTTAAAAGGCTTTTTTTTAGGCCTTTGATCTTAACTCCTTGCGACATATATGACGCAATCGCGTCATATGAATAAGTCCACCAAAAACTCATATGACGCGACTGCGTCATATGGACTTATCTCTATACCTCTCCAATAAGTTTATGACGCAATTTTGCGTCATATGAGCTCAGCAAGTCCGATAAGTTACCATACGATAAAACCGTTGGTGTAAACCTCAGCCTCCTGCGATAATTCTAACGGCCGCAGTGTTGTTGTGAGTGTAGTGCGAGGCAGTGGCAATGATCCTGGGGCTCTCGCCTCCTCGGACTTACTGGAACATAATATGTCTGGGGGAGTTAAGAGGTTCGTCGCCTTTGCCCACCAAAACCTCTTAAAAGTGTTTTCGCCTTTCCCGGGTTAAAGGTCGAGTCATAGAAGAGCTTTGTACAACAACTATCAGATGACATTTATACCTTTGCAACACTTCGGAAGTAATTTTTTAATTGGTGTCGGCAACTAAACTGAAGATATTTACAAAGGATAGAAAACAACATGCAGATTTACTTGAATTCAGGAGCTTCCAGAATACAATTGTCCAGTAAAAATGACAGAATAAATGCTGGTACAACTCGACCTCAGATGGCCACTATAACAGATTGGCGCTGTTCTTGTTAGCTCAGGAATTTTGAATGTCGACATGTATTGGTTTGCCTTCCCCGAGTGTCTCTCGAAACGACATAGAATATTCTAGAATATCTGTTGTTACCCCACATTATAGTTGTAGATATAATTGCATAGTAAAGTAATATGTCATTGTTAACCCTCTCTGACATATGACGCGATTTTGAGCCTATTGGGGATACTTTAAAGCCTTTGTTACTATCAGGGGTATTTAGAAACCTTTAGTTTAGTTACTTCAACCTCTGCAGTTGTCTTTGAGTTAGCTGTGGGCAGAAAACTAATTTTGGAGAGGTAATTATAAGAGTGAGAGAACTCTATTTCTTATTGCTAATCTGGCAACCTCTGTGTCATATGTGTGTGAAAGGGTTAACATAAGAAATACAAATTGATAAGTTTGCACAAAATGTACAATAGTTTAGAGGTGGACGGCATTAACAAATACTGTATATAGAAACTTATGAGAATGATCAAAACCCTTAACTACTGCATAGGAGAGATATCCATGACTACCACACAATGAAAGCTTTGAATGAAGTTGTATAGTACAAAATGTAGCTATTTATGATTATTTATAACCATGATGTAGCTTCGCAATTGAATTAGTCTGTCCGAAGTAAGAGATGCCTGAACAAAAATCATGTTACTACTACAGTAGGTCGCTGAGAATATTGTTACAACTCGTCAACACAGTGTAGGTTGAATTACATAATGAAATATTTGAATGTGTAGAACATTTATAATCTTTTTCAAAATGAATGTGTGTATTATGTTAAATTTTGGCTAACTGCAGACCAATTCATTATTAATAACGCAAATTCCGGCCAAGACTGCCTGCAGGCAAAGAGTTAATGAACTACACCTACTGTATATTATGTGGTTTCAAAGTTAATACTCTCTCTCTCTCTCTCTCTCTCTCTCTCTCTGCATCGTTCTAATAAATTATATGGAAAACATAAGCTCCTTAAATCCGATGATGACATTATTCACGTCATTAATGATACTGCTAGACAATTTACTAGGCTTATCTAAAACGTTTTGGTGGCAATATATCTTTTAATTTTGACAGGTTCTTCCTAAGTTGAATTAATAACGTTTTAAGGTAGCTAGTATAAAACTAAGACATCAGATTCTGAATGAGAGGATTAAGAAGATAGATACAGTAGATGGATAGATAGATAGATATAGATAAATATATAGATTGATAAAGAGAGAGAAAGGGTGGGGGGGTGGGGGGAGGATGGAGAGGGATGATAGGAGGATGAATGTGACAGACCCAGTTAGCGTGATTGATTTACTAATTATATAATCCGGGACAATTGATGAACATGTGAATGGTTAACAGTTAGATAGATATAATATGATTGAGAAAATGTTGAATGAATGAATGAGCTCTACATGTATAGAAAGTTATGTATTTAACACCTGTATACAGATTTAGCGTGAACAAAGCAATGGATATGAGGTGGATAAACGAATGAATGGGATAAACAGTGCATAATTGGCAGACTCCTGGAATTAACAAGATATTAATGTAGTCTTCGTAAATGAATGTGAAAGAGTACAATGGTAGTAATAGCTAGATAGGCGAGACAGAGAGAGAGAGAATATGAAGGGAAGTTGTTGAAGACTGGGAAGAAAGAGAGAGAGAAAGAGAGAGCAAACAAGAGACAGTCGAGTGGAGGGGAGCGAGAGCGAGCCTGGAACTCAACGAACCATGTGTGTTCCCTATAACCCTGGAGTACCACCTTACGGAACATTTACCAGCGCCACAAACCGACTCATTCGTGCGGAACACTATACGGAACACGGAGCACTAATTATACGATACACGACTACTACACAGACCACAGTATTTTTAAGACAGAAGGCTGATTCCTCCTAAATTGCAGGCTCCCTAGCGCTCACCCGGAAAAAAAATCAACGCTTAAATGGCACGAAAGGTTTTAAAATTAACAAATAAATTGGACAAAATGTCTTGAAATAGCCAAACCAATGAGGCGAACGTCTTAAAATCTCAAAACTAACGGGGCTAAACATTAGGTAGAAGGGGTCCAGAAAAAAAATACACACACCCTTAATTAACTTGTATGATACTCTACTTAAGGGGGGTGACCTGCTTTTTGTCTCTCCTTTTTCTCTTTCTCTGGCTTGTATCCATTTGACCCCATTCAGCCAACTGTTTTAACACGTTTATCCCCATCCAGGTGTCGATTTCTTCCTGGCGAGCGATAGCGAGCCAGCATCGTATGGAGAAATCCGGCTTCGCCGGAGACATGTTTCTATCTAAATATGTACAAATTTAGCCTGCTGTCAATTTTTTTTTTTAAATATGCTGGGTAGCTACCGCTCGCCAAGAACAAATTGACACCTGGATGGGGATAAACTTCTTAAAACTGTAGGCTGAATGGATACAACCCAGAAAGAGAGGGAGAGATAGAGAGAAAAAAATGAGGTGGGCCCCCTTAAAGAGGTTGTATATCATTGTACTTACGGAAGTTGTAGAGGAGGAGCGCCCTGAGGTCCTGGAGGTTGTTGGGGGTAGCCAGCTCCGCCCCCAGCCCTTGACAGAACACCCTAGCCTCCCCCCAGCTCACCTGTAGCCCCCCGTTCACGTAGAAGCAAGACCACCCCGATGACAGGAAGGGGGGTGGGCAATCTGAGGAAGGTAAAGGGTGTAGTGTTTATTATTTATCTATTTATTTGTTTATATTTGTAATTTTAGTTTCCTCTCTAGACCTCCATCAAGCTTAAAAATACACCACCTAAGCCCCCTTTCAAGATAAATTTATAAAAAAAATCGTTAGAAAATGTCACGGCCAAAGGCCGGTTCCTATTAAATTACAGGCTCGCTATCGCTCGCAGGGAAAAAATCGAAACTTAAATGGTACGAACAATCTTAAAATTGACAGGAATGGGGTGAAAGTTCTTAAAATCGCCAAACTAAGCGGGTGCACGTCTTAAAATCTCAAAAGCAAATGGGGCTGAAAAGGGAGGGAGAAAATGGTCCAGAAAATAATCCCTAAAGTGTAAATCTGCCCTTAATCACAGTCGGTATTGTAATGCAAAGGTGAATACAAGGGACTCCCATTATGGTCGGGGAATACAAAACAATATATAACAAACTTATAAGGGAATACAAAGGAGTATACAACTGACTGTACGTATAATAAAAAGGGGTATACAGTTTATGTTACAGTGGAATGGAAAGATGTATTGAACTGATTATACGACGAAATCTGAAGGAATATACTTGTACAATAATCTTACGTTTTATAATGGAGAACAGCAGATTTTACAGTAGAATATAAAGGAATAGGCAACTAACTTACAGTGGGATACAAAGCAATATATAACGATTATAATACATTGGAAATATAATACAATAAAACACATACATTGTGTGAGTGGTCTAGCCTGTGTTTCTTAACCCTATGGGCTTTGAGTACCAGCGACGTGTTACATTCTATTCTAGCTATGTTTAGACGATATTGTGCAGCTTAGGAAGGATCTGTGGTAGTTAAAAGGGTTGGTTGAGATAGTGCGCAGCCTTATTATTGTTAGAGGTCCTTCCTAAGCTGAATAAAGTCTCATAATAGCTGCCAGATTGAAATGAGAAGGACGTCACTGGTATTGAACGGGTTAAAGGGTTGTGATATATAGGACATACTCGTAAATATGACTTAGTATATCGTGAACATGGAGTGCAATGGTTATAATTCTCTGCTTTAATGGGTCGTTGACGTCCTCTCTCTCTCTCTCTCTCTCTCTCTCTCTCTCTCTCTCTCTCTCTCTCTCTCTCTCTCTCTCTCTCACTCTCTCACTCTCACTCTCACTCTCTGTGTGTGTGTGTGTGTGTGTGTGCTCATGTAATTATCGAGAAAAAACTGCATTCGTCCCCTCCAGGCCTACCAAAACAGGCACACTCCAACTTCTCTCTGATGATGTAACTAGTTCTTCAGTAATGTTCTGCAGTATAGTCTGTGTTCTTACCCTGGTGAATTTGCACTTGCTCCCTTTAGACTAGAGAACTCTTATTTCAAACTGATTGGCCGATGATACTGTATTCTATTTTTGCAACTGGAAGATGTTATTTGGACACGATACCATCAGTCAATCACCTCGAGCTAGAATCCTCATGCCCAAATCAATCAAGTGCATGCATGTTCTCCAGGTAAAAAATATGTATATACTGTATGCATTCTCCTTTTGTTCACGAAGATAATATACAGGAAATGGATCACAAGGTATTCTTTGAAACTCCTTGCAACTGTCCCACTAATTCTGCATCCTGCCATTCAATTACCATGAACACAACATTTTCTCCAAGCCATAACTACCACTCTCATTCGTAAATATAATTAAGGAACACCCTGTTCTTAACATTAATCCTCCATTACGAACCCCAATGCACTTGAATAAATTAATGAAAGCATATGGTCCTCCTGGGATTCGAACTCGGGACATCACACCCAGAATATAAGCATCTAGACCATTACACCACCAACACAGTTAACCCTTTGAGTACTAGGTACGTGTGCTATCATATATTCTAGCTATATTTTGACGATATCAAGCAGCTTAATAAGGATCTGTGCTAGTTAAAAGGGTTGGTTGAGATTGTGTGAAGCCATATTATTGCTAGAGGTCCTTCCTAATCTGAATACAATCGTCGTCTAATAGTTGCCACAATATAAAGAAAAGGACGTCACCGGTACTGTGTGGGTTAAATACCAACCTCCAGAATCCAGCTAGCCCTTACCTTTCTTCTTCTTCTCTTCTACAGTAGTGAGGGCCTTGGTGTTGTTGTTGAGGGCTGAGGTGAGGGCGGTGAGGGCGGCTGTCAGGTTACCCCCTTCACCCCCCAACCCGGAACCTGGGGAGGGTGCAAAAAGGGTTAAGCACGGGTCACATACACGTTCTAACGTCCCGTCCGTCGCCGACCAAGAATATAACTTCTGTGTGTGTCCGTGGGTGTTCCGGCATAACACGTGTTCTGGCAGTTGCCCCGACCCACACGGACCATTTTATGCATGCATAAAAAGGACGCCGCCTAGGCGCTTTTTATTAAGAGGTCGGGGCCGGACGGGACGTTAGAACGTGTATGTGTGACCCGAGCTTTAAGCTCGGTTCACACATGCACGAATTAACGTCACGTCTGTCCCCGACCAAGAAAATGGGCAGGACGGCATCAATCTGGAGGCCCCATGTGGCCACGATGGCCGCTAGGGCCGTTCCAATTTTGTTTTGCCGGGACACACACGGACACACACGGAAGCAGTCGTCGTCTAGACGCCGCTAGGCTGCGTCTAGACGACGACGACTTCTCCCGTGTGTGTCCTGTGGGTGCCCCCGACATAACACGTTTTCTTCCAGTTGAGTTCGGTTTACACATGCACGAATGAACGTCCCGTCCGTCCCCGACCCCATAATTCGCCGTGCCTAGGCGGCGTCCTTTTTGTGCAGCATAAAATGGTCCGTGTGGGTCGGGGCAACTGCCAGAAAACGTGTTATGTCGGGGACACCCACAGGACACACACGGACACACACGGAAGCAGTTGTCGTCTAGACGCAGCCTGGCGGCGTCTAGACGACGACTGCTTCCGTGTGTGTCCCGTGGGTGTCCCGGCAAAAAAACTTTGGAACGGCCCTAGTGGCCATCGTGGCCACATGGGGCCTCCAGATTGATGCCGTCCTGCCTATTTTCTTGGTCGGGGACAGACGTGACGTTAATTCGTGCATGTGTGAACCGAGATTTAGGGTGTTGGGACGTTTGTGGGTCTTGGGTATTGGGTCTTGGGATATTTGTAGGTCTTGGGTTTGGTGGTATTGGGTATTGGGATGTTTATAGGTCTTGGGTAATGGGATGTTTATAGGTCCTGGGTATTGAGGTATTGGGTATTGAGATGTTTGTAGGTATTGGGATGTGTGTGGGTCCTGGGTATTGAGATGTTTGTAGGTATTGAGCATTGAGGTATTGGGATGTGTGTGGGTCCTGGGTATTGAGATGTTTGTAGGTATTGAGCATTGAGGTATTGGGATGTGTGTGGGTCCTGGGTATTGAGATGTTTGTAGGTATTGAGCATTGAGGTATTGGGATGTGTGTGGGTCCTGGGTATTGAGATGTTTGTAGGTATTGAGCATTGAGGTATTGGGATGTGTGTGGGTCCTGGGTATTGGGATGTTTGTAGGTATTGAGCATTGAGGTATTGGGATGTGTGTGGGTCCTGGGTATTGAGATGTTTGTAGGTATTGAGCATTGAGGTATTGGGATGTGTGTGGGTCCTGGGTATTGGGATGTTTGTAGGTATTGAGCATTGAGGTATTGGGATGTGTGTGGGTCCTGGGTATTGAGATGTTTGTAGGTATTGAGCATTGAGGTATTGGGATGTGTGTGGGTCCTGGGTATTGGGATGTTTGTAGGTGTTCAAATAACTTTAACAAGTTGACAGAATTAATATAAACGCCATATGAGGAAGAACACTTTATTGACAACGTTTCGCAGATAGCTTCATCAGGTCAAAGAAGCTATCTGCGAAACGCTGTCAATAAAGTGTTCTTCCTCATATGGTGTTCATATTAATGTTTGTAGGTATTGGGTATTGAGGTCTTGAGCATTGAGATATTGGGTATTGGGATGCTTGTAGGTCTTGGGTATTGGGTTTTGGGATGTTTGTAGGTATTGGGTATTGGGATGCTTGTAGATCTCGGGTATTGAGGTATTGGGTTTTGGGATGTTCGTAGGTATTGGGTTTGAGGTATTGGGTATTGGGATGCTTGTAGGTCTTGGGTATTGGGTTTTGGGATGTTTGTAGGTATTGGATATTGAGGTATTGGGTCTTGGGATGTTTATTGGTCTGGGTATTGAGGTATTGGGTATTGAGATGCTTGTAGGTCTTGGGTATTGGGTTTTGGGATGTTTGTAGGTCTTGGGTATTGAGGGTGGATTAACTGGATATTAGGTATAAGTTCAAAATGTGTTATTCGTTCTGTGGTTTAGCAAGTAATTTTTTTTTTGTTTTTGTCAGGTGATAGTAAATTACTATCTCGCCATCCCGATTACACGGCTATTACCAAGATTTTGTAGCGAAATATGTTCCTTATTATAAAAACTAGGCAATAATATGACGCAGAGACATAGTAGTATCATATTTTTTCATTAAGGGGAGACTGACCGTTTGTTTGGTCTATTAATTAATGTATTCATATATTTGTTTAGTTTCCTCCCTAGACCTCCATCAAGCTTAGAAAAACACTCCCTAGACCCCCCTTCAAGATAAATTTGTAAATTTTTCGGTAGAAAATGTTCCGGCCAAAGGCCGGTTCCTCTTAAAATTGCAGGCTCGCTATTGCTCGCCAGGAAATAATCGACACCTAAATGGCACGAAAGGGCTTAAAATTTACAACAAAATGGGGCGAAAGGTGTTAAAATCGCCAAACTAATGGCCCGAACGTCTTTTTAATCTCAAAACTAGTGGGGCTAAACATTAGGGAGAAGGGGGTTCCAGAAAAACGGTCTTCCTCCCCTGAAGAATCGATAAAGCAGATGCTAAGTGATTGGATTTACCATCAGCTGGAACCTAACAGACTATAGTAATCACGGACTGTATGATGCTATATATACCCTGTTCCAAAGAGGTTGGCTAGAAATCCTGAACCCAACCCTCTATAACTCAAAAAGGGCTAGAGCAAATGGGCTGTAAATGTTCACACCTATTCCATGGCTAACCCTTCCCAATAGAGGCCTCATAGGCATGTGATATGGAGTTGCTGGAACCGCTGTATTATTTGTCTGGCTTCCCTCACTGTTTCTGTTTGTGTCTCACCTATACAGAGAGTAATTGAGCTAGTTCTCACAAATACCTTCTCCGCTTATTCATTTCACTACACTAAACAAGTGCACCACACTTCTTTCCAATACACCATAAAAAAATACAGAAACAAAAATATGTAGAAATATTAGCTCGATTACTCGAGTCGTTTGTGAGTTATAGAGGTTAGTTTTCAAGAGTTTTGTCTTACTTATTTGGAACAGGATATAGTTAGGTCATTCCAGTGCTGTGATGTCCGTCTAATTTTAGTCTGGATAATACTAGACGCTTTAATTCAGCAATTTAGACAATTTTATTCAATTTTAGAAAGTTCTCTAAAAGCCAAAGGATTACATTCTTGTCTCATTTAAGGGGAGATGGGCCGTTTTTCTGGTCCCCTTTCTTCCACATGCTTGTCCCCATTAGTTTTGATATTTGAAGACTTTTGGCCCAGTAGTTTGTCTATCTTAAGACCTTTTGCCCAATTTCTTTGTCAATATTAAGACCTTTCGTGCCCTTAAGGTGTCGAGAAAAAAAAATTCTGGCGAGCGAGCCTGTAATTGTGGAGGAACTGGCCTTTGGCCATAACATTTTCCTACCAATGAATGTACAAATTAGTCTCGTAAAGGAGATCTAATGGATTTTTTTTTTAAGTTTGATGGAGGTCTAGGGATGAAACTAAAAAGGAAATTATATAATATATAAATAAATAGACCACCAAAAAAATTACCACTGTCCCCTTAACCGTCTGACTCACACAATGCATGATGTCATCTATAATTATCAAGTCACGCAGTGTCAGAGTAACCTATATTTTGACCCGTTCAGTACTAGTTCCGTCCTTTCATTTTATACTGACTACTAATAGACGATTTCAGCAATTAACAGACTGCGAAGTATCTTAATTGACCCTTTTTACTATTACAAATCTTTCTTAAGCTTATTAACAAGACGTCGCCGGTACAGAAGGGGTTAAGGTCGATATATCGGAAAATAAGAAACTTACAGCAATTTTGAGAACACCATCGTCTCTGGACGTATGTATTTGCTTCGTGCAAGTTTTCGCAACTGTAGAAAAATAATTGAAACCCCGTCTAGTATAAATAGTTAATATACATGTGTGAAATTCGTTTTATGCTCATCATTAATCATACAAGTGTAATTGTATTGCACTTGTTAAAGTATCAGAGGGCTGGTCCTATCCAGGCATCCTCTACCCAACCTTAGCCGTTTCTGTCTGTCTCTTTTACTGTACTACTTTTCCTTCTATGTGATGGCGAGATCGTCCGATTGGGTGGCACTGCAAGGGGGGCTGCGGACGGTGGGGGCATTGGCCCGAGGGTGCAAGCCCGTGGGTTGATGATCCCCTCCCTCACTGCCCTCTCAGAGACAGATTTAATCTCACTCTGGCCCCTTCGGAGCCCAAGCATCTGGAGTGGCTTCGGTCTACTGGACTAGGGACTGTTCGGCCAGACAGTCTGGGGAACTACAACTACAACAACAACATCAACTACCTATTCTGTGTTTAAGGGGCTATTATACAAATCGATGTCTATAATGGTTGTGAAGATATTGTTTGGTAATACAACATATCCATAGGACGGTCCACACAGCTTACTGCTTGGCTATACAGGCATATAAAAGGCAACGTTTGTCGATTTCTGTCAGTTGGGTAACCGAATTCTGCGCCACCCTGTATTTTAGAATTGAATGCTATTTTGCTTCACTTTCTCTTACATTGAAGAGGTGTGGGGGGGGGGGGGGTATGAGAGAGGGAGTTGTTGTGTGTGAGGGAAGGGGAAAGGGAGATTCAATAAATGAGAGAGAGAGAGAGCGCGCGCGTGTGAGACTGAGTGGGTAAAAGAGACAAAACGAGTGAAAGGTATAACAAACTAACCTAAATGGTATTCTACAAGTCTTACTGACAAATAATATTACAGAATACAATGTAGTGCTGTTAGAGAACTTAGAGAACCATTAAAGTGAGAAGTGGGGTGTCTTTAAAGAATTATGTTCATTACTCCGAGTATGATACCAGAGAGAGAGAGAGAGAGAGAGAGAGAGAGAGAGAGAGAGAGAGAGAGAGAAGAAAAACAGGAATGAGAGTAGACGTGAAGAACGGAAGAAGAAACATAAGAAGATAGTTAGAGAGAATAGAAGACAAAAGATAAGCGTGTTACAGTAAAACTGATAGACAAATTAAAGACACAGTAAAAAGAGAAGAGGAGAGAAGAGAGAAAATGGGGAAAAAATTGTAGATGTGATGTTGGAGGACCATTGGAGTGAGAAGTGGGCTGAGTGGAGTGTCTTGGAGAATGATGTTCGTTACTGTGAGAGTATGTGGAGAGAGTGAGTGTCTCTGTGAGAGAGAATGTGTGTGTGTGTGTGTGTGTGTGTGTGTGTGTGTGTGTGTGTGTGTGTGTGTGTGTGTGTGTGTGTGTGTGTGTGTGTGTGTGTGTGTGTGTGTGTGTGTGTGTGTGTGTGTGTGTGTGTGTGTGTGTGTGTGTGTGTGTGTGTGTGTGTGTGTGTGTGTGTGTGTGTGTGTGTGTGTGTGTGTGTGTGTGTGTGTGTGTGTGTGTGTGTGTGTGTGTGTGTGTGTGTGTGTGTGTGTGTGTGTGTGTGTGTGTGTGTGTGTGTGTGTGTATATGTTTATGGTATTCGTGTGTGTGTGTGTGTGTGTGTGTGTGTGTGTGTGTGTGTGTGTGTGTGTGTGTGTGTGTGTGTGGTGTGTGTGTGTGTGTGTGTGTGTGTGTGTGTGTGTGTGTGTGTGTGTGTGTGTGTGTGTGTGTGTGTGTGTGTGTGTGTGTGTGTGAGAGAGAGAGAGAGAGGTGAGGAGGAGTGAAAGGGAAAAATATGAGGTTGGAAATAACGAGAGCATCCGGAAGGGAAGAGGAAATGAGGGAAGATATAAATGTTATTAGTAAACACGAGCAAAGACATGGAAGAAAATATGAGAAGACGGAAAGAGAGAAAAGGAGAAATGAGAACAAATTAAAAAATATCATGTGGTGTTATAGGAATGACAGAGATCAATTATAATGTAATTGTAATGTAAAACTTGCAAACTAAACTAACAAAAACATGGACGACACAATATAAAGACAACAGGGAAAAGTAGGAGTAGAATGTTTCTGGTGTAGGATGTCCATTGTATAGAGTATGTGGAAAGAGGGAGAGTATGTGTGTGTGTGTGTGTGTGTGTGTGTGTGTGTGTGAGAGAGAGAGAGAGAGAGAGAGAGAGAGAGAGTGAGAGACCCATTTGCCAATACACTAAATTAAAAAACAAAACAAAAAAACTATTATCTAAACACCCGTTTATCGATACATCGTATCATGAACCCCAATATTTACGTCACTTTTTGTTTTAATCTGAATACAATGGTACCGGTACATTTGTTATAGAGATAGGTAACATCAATATCATGAAGAGATGAATGTGTGGTTTAAATTAAGAGTTAAATCGAGTGGATGACAGAGTGAAAGATATTGTGTGAGATATTAAGTGAATGGGTGAAAGATATTGCGTGAGCAAGTGAGTGAGTGAATGGGTGAAAGATAGTGTGTGAGATATTAAGTGAATGGGTGAAAGATAGTGTGTGAGATATTAAGTGAATGGGTAAAAGATAGTGTGTGAGATATTAAGTGAATGGGTGAAAGATATTGTGTGAGATATTAAGTGAATGGGTGAAAGATATTGTGTGAGATATTAAGTGAATGGGTGAAAGATAGTGTGTGAGATATTAAGTGAATGGGTGAAAGATAGTGTGTGAGATATTAAGTGAATGGGTGAAAGATAGTGTGTGAGATATTAAGTGAATGGGTGAAAGATAGTGTGCGAGATATTAAGTGAATGGGTGAAAGATAGTGTGTGAGATATTAAGTGAATGGGTGAAAGATATTGTGTGAGATATTAAGTGAATGGGTGAAAGATAGTGTGTGAGATATTAAGTGAATGGGTGAAAGATAGTGTGTGAGATATTAAGTGAATGGGTGAAAGATAGTGTGTGAGATATTAAGTGAATGGGTGAAAGATAGTGTGTGAGATATTAAGTGAATGGGTGAAAGATAGTGTGTGAGATATTAAGTGAATGGGTGAAAGATAGTGTGTGAGATATTAAGTGAATGGGTGAAAGATAGTGTGTGAGATATTAAGTGAATGGGTGAAAGATAGTGTGTGAGATATTAAGTGAATGGGTGAAAGATAGTGTGTGAGATATTAAGTGAATGGGTGAAAGATAGTGTGTGAGATATTAAGTGAATGGGTGAAAGATATTGTGTGAGATATTAAGTGAATGGGTGAAAGCTAGTGTATGAGATATTAAGTGAATGGGTGAAAGATTGTGTGTGAGATATTAAGTGAATGGGTGAAAGATAGTGTGAGATATTAAGTGAATGGGTGAAAGATATTGTGTGAGATATAAAGTGAATGGGTGAAAGATAGTGTGAGATATTAAGTGAATGAGTGAAAGATAGTGCGTGATATAGTGAGTGAATGAGTGAAAGATAGTGTGTGAGATATTAAGTGAATGGGTGAAAGATATTGTGTGAGATAATAAGTGAATGAGTGAAAGATAGTGTGTGAGATATTAAGTGAATGAGTGAAAGATAGTGAGTGAATGAGTGAAAAATATTGTGTGAGATAGTGAGTGAATGAGTGAAAAATATTGTGAGATAGTGAATTAATTAATGAAAGCTATTGCGTGAGTGAATGAGTGAAAGCTATTGTGGGAGATAGTAAATTAATGAGTAAATAATATTGTGTGAGATAGTAAGTGAATGAATTAAATATATTGCGGAAGATAGTGAGTGAATGAGTGAAAAATATTGTATAAGATAGTGAGTGAATGCAAGATATTGTATAAGATATTGAGTGAATGAGTGAAAAATATTGTAAAAGATAGTGAGTGAATGAGTAAAATATATAGTATAAGATAGTGAGTGAGTGAGTGAGTGAAAGATATTGTATAAGATAGTGAGTGAATAAAAGATATTGTATTAGCTAGTGAGTGAGTGAGTGAAAAATATTGTATAAGATAATGAGTGAGTGAGTGAAAGATATTGTATAAGATAGTGAGTGAGTGAAAAATAGTGTATAAGATAGTGAGTGAGTGAGTGAAAGATATTGTATAAGATAGTGAGTGAGTGAAATATATTGTGTGAGATAGTGAGTGAATGAAAGATATTGTATAAGATAGTGAGTGAATGAGTGAAAGATATTTTATAAGATAGTGAGTGAGTGAAAGATATTGTATAAGATAGTGAGTGAATGAGTGAAAGGTATTGTATAAGATAGTGAGTGAGTGAAAGATATTGTATAAGATAGTGAGTGAGTGAAAGATATTGTATAAGATAGTGAGTGAATGAGTGAAAAATATTGTATAAGATAGTGAGTGAGTGAAGAATATTGTATGAGATAGTGAATGAATGAGTGAAAAATATTGCGGGAGATAGTGAGTGAATGAGTGTTATAGCCTTTTTTCCTTAGTAATTCTGGTTATAAGTAGTAAATTATATTCCAGTGTAATGCTTTCCTTGAGTGCCTTAGTTAATTAGTGTGTGTGAGTCTGTATGTGTGTTCCTCCCCCCAGCCTCCTCTTGTGTCTTACCCAAGGCTGCCTTCACATTCATTACGTCACTGTCCTATCTGTGTGTGTGTGGGGGGGGCGGTTGTGTGTGTGTGTAATATATATATATATATAAATATAAAGTATATATATTGTACATATATACTGTATATATTATTATTGTTATGTGATATACATTTTTGTGTTAATATTTGTATTGGACGGAGGGGGAGTATGGCACCAGAATTAGTGTCTTAGTTTTCTGAGACACTAGCTATTTGTGGGCAATTGTACACTTTCAGACATAGATGGTGGTTTGTATTTTGTGAAGCTATATTGTACTGAATGGAATATTCCTTTTTGACACTTATGCTGCGGGCATATTTCCGCCATATTAGGGCTCATTCAGGTACTCCTGAATGATTAAGCAAGTGTCTGAATTAAATTAAATATATTCAGCCAAAAACTAGAAGAAAATGGAATCAAAATGACACCAGAACGAGCTTCATAGCGTGCGTGATTAACCCAAGACATCGGCAAATATTCGCTAATTATGAGCAATGGCGCGCTACA
Organism: Paralithodes platypus; assembly: GCA_032716605.1. Taxonomy (NCBI): domain Eukaryota; kingdom Metazoa; phylum Arthropoda; class Malacostraca; order Decapoda; family Lithodidae; genus Paralithodes; species Paralithodes platypus. Next base: position 17,469,095 of record CM064576.1, on the reverse strand, counting down.
TTTGCCTTTGGCAGCGCTGCAGAGGTCTCTCGAGACATGGGGTAGAAGGTGCTGGAGAGCGGAGGGGAGCATCACGAGCTCCCGCCCACTGACACTTGATTCTACAGGCTTAAGAGGCTTTAAGAGCCTGTAAATTGCTTTAAATTGCCAGGACATTCCAGAACATCTCTCGCAGCCAATAGGTTAATGCTTTGCCTTGTATATGATGTTCGCAAGATGATTTAAGAAGTTTGAGGAATGAGATAGATCCAAGACTTTGTGGTAGAGTTGATGAAGTTGCCACCAACCTGGGGAAGTACCGGGAGGAGTAACTGGTAATGACTCTGGCGTCTCCTTCTCCTCCACCAGCACCTCCTTCAGTGCCGACATGGCCAAGGCCAGGTTGTTGATGGCGATGATCATGGTGGCTTGTAGGGCATCCTGACCAGCGATGGCCTGGCGGGTGACGAGCGGCCGACCTGTATCTTGGTCCAGGCTCTCCAACTCAGGCGATAAAGCTCCGGAGGAAAGGGCACCTGATGTTCGAATTATAGGGTTCCGCGGTCCAGGCACCTGTAAGAGGAAGGTGTAATAGATTAGTGTAATACCAATTTTGATTTTGTATTTTGATTATCCCAATGATCATAGCTTCCATAATGACAATAGTGCTCCTAACTAAAGAGTGCCTAGTGATTGCATTTCAGGGTTGCGGACATGGCACCTGTAAACTGATTTGTTTTATTATTGTTTTATTTCATTCAGATTATGATTCTATTATTTTATTTTAACTACCCCATCTTCTGTTTATAAATATGAACACATTAACTACAAATTTTTACCTATTTATTTACAGTACAACAAGAATGTGTTGTAATGCGTGAGTGTATTAAAAAATACAGGTACTAAGTACAGTAAGAGGTGTTTTATATAACGTTACTCAAACAGGCCATTTTTACACAATTATTGCATAAGAAGAACTATCAAAATACTGAACTGAATTACTGTCGGCTGGAATCCCAAATGTCTGTGCAGTAGCTTATGCTCATAAGTGTTTTTGTGTTTCTTTATGAGTGTGCGATTAGATGTAGCTTCAATGATCTGTGTATCCCTAGATGTGCATCTGTATCACCTTTTTCCATAGATTTACCAAGTGTTCAATAATACTAACCTGTACACCTGTTGTCTGTGCCTGAATCCTCGAGTTAGGTGCCCGTAATGTTTGCTTTCGCGATGTTTTAACTCGTTTCCGTGGGGTCCGATTTGAGTTTAGCCTTACGGGTCGGTACGGTGACCTTCCAGGTGACTGTCTCTCACCTCTTTCCCTATCAACACCTTCCCCAGCAAGTACCGCCTCCCTTTGAGTGCGGGTGTCGGTGACGGTGTTTTCGAGTCCTTCCTCCAGGCCCTCCTCTCCTGCCGTTTGAACTGCCACCACCACCACCACCAGCATTAGTTTCAAGGGTAGCTGCATATTCACTTGCATTGGTTTCTGAAAAGTAGAGGAAGGTAAAATTACATTGGTGCATTTTAACCCCTTCGCTACCGGCGACGTCTTTCTTATTTGATTGTAGCTACATTTATACGATTTTATGAAGCTTAGGATGTATATATTGTAGCTAAAAGGATCGATTGAGGTAGTCTGTAGCCTTTTAATGGGTAGACGTCCTTCCTAACGTGAATAAAATCTTCTAATAGTTGCCAGTATATAATGCCAAGGACGTCGCCGGAACAGAAAGGGGGTTAAATTAAGCATAAGCAGGAGGTGAATTCGAAGATCTAAGAACAAATAGATGTAGTAAACTATTTATTTTCATTATATTTTGATGCAAGTTGAAAAAATACATCATGTTTTCCGTCATCATCTGTTTCTCTTGTTTCCCTGGTTCGATGTCAATAGCACACGTATTCACGGTGGGTTGTATGTATGTATGTATGTCTCTCTCTCTCTCTCTTTCTGTTTCTTAGTGTACAAGATGTGTAAGCTATACAATTGACAAAAGAGAATAGGAAACTTTATATAGGGATGATTAAGGGGGGTGACCTGCTTTTGTTCTCTCCTTTTCTCTCTTTCTCTGGCTTGTATCTATTTAGCCCCATTCAGCCTACTGTTTTAAGACTTTTATCCCCATCCAGGAGTCAATTTGTTACTGGTGAGCGGTAGCGAGCCAGCATATTTTTTAAATGTTTTTGACAGCAGGCTAGATTTTTACATTTTTCGATAGAAAAATTTCTCCGGCGAAGCCGGATTTCTTCATATTATGCTGGCTCGCTATCGCTCGCCAGGAAGAAATCGACACCTAGATGGGGATAAACGTCTTAAAATAGTTGGCTGAATGGGGCCGAATGGATAAAAGCCAGAGAAAGAGAGAAAAGGAGAGAAATAACAAAAATCAGGTCACTCCCCTTAACTTGGGTTGCATCTAAGTTAACCCCTTGAGGATCATGACACGTTTTGACAGTTTATTTGGGCTATCAATAGACGATATCATTATTAGGTAAAGGTAAGGGGCTAGTGGCCTTTTTTTTTTTTTTTTTCTATAATAATTAATATATTAATTTATTTTTTAGTTTCCTCGCTAGCTTCCTCGCTAGCTCCATTAAGCTTAGAAAAACACTCCCTAGTCCCTCCTTCAAGATAAATTTGTAAATTTTTCGGTAGAAAAATGTCCCGCCCGAAGACCAGTTACTCTTAAAATTACAGGATCGCTATCGCTCGCCTGGAAAAAATCGACACTTAACTGGCACGAAAGGTCTTAAAGCTGACAACGAAATGGGCCGAAAGGTATTGATATCGTTAAACTAATATGTGCCAAACGTCTTATAATCTCAAAACTAATGGGACTAAACACGAGGGAGAAAAGGGTCCAGAAAAATGGCCCATGTTCCCTTAAGAGTTACTGGTTAAGGGGAGGTTTTTAGTTACTGGTTAAGGGGAGGTTTTTAGTTACTGGTTAAGGGGAGGTTTTTAGTTAGTTCGCTAAACCTCCATCAAGCTTAACATTACACCCCCTAGACCCCCTTTCAAGATAAACTTGTACATTTTTCGGTAGAAAAATTTCCCGGCCGAAGGCCGCTTCCTCTTAAATTACAGGCTCGCTATCGCTCGCCAGGAAAAAATAGACTCCTAAATGGCACGAAAAGTCTTAAAATTGACAGATGTGGGGCGAAAGTTCTTTAAAATCGCCAAACTAATGGGGCGAACGTCTTATAATATCAAAAGCAATGGGGCTAACCATGAGGGAGAAAGGGGTCAAGAAAAAATTCCTCAAGTGGAAATCTCCCCTTAACCCCTTCAGCACGATGATACTGGGGCAGTTCATTCTCACTAACATTAGACGATTTTATTCAGCTTAGGTATGGCCTCTGGGTGTCAAAGAGATAAAACTCAATTAGCTTTTTGAATCCCACATGTTCCAGATCTGAATAAAATTGTCTGATACTAATAAGAATGTAATGGTGATGACGTCATTGTAATGGTGATGACGTCATTGTAATGGTGAGACTAATCGTTACTATAGTCTATTCGCTGTAAGTAGGTGAGAAATCATGACCTCTATCCTCTGTAACTCAAAAAGGACTAGAGCAAATTGGGTGTAAATGTTCACATCTATTCCTTGACTGACTCTTCCCAAATGGTAGAGATATTGGCTCAATTAGGCCTACCCAGCACTGAAAACTAATAGTAGGCTAGCGACTAATTTAGATTAGTCCAGCAATGTTTATAATTAGTCAAGTGCATGTGAAGCAGCTAATGTATCGATACTTAAGGGAAGGTTTTTAGTTTGTTTCCTACTCCTCCAGCAATCTTAAAATGTCACCTCCTCGAACCCCTTTCAAGATAAATTTGTACATTTTTCGGTAGAAAAATGTCCCGGCCGAAGGCCGGTTACTCTTAAATTACAGGCTCGCTATCGCTCGCCAGGATAAAATCGACACCTAAATGGCACGAAATTTCTTAAAATTGACAGAATGGGGCGGAAATTCTTAAAATCACCTAACTAATGGGGCAAACGTCTTAATATCTCAGGAGCAATGGGGCTATACATGTGGGAGAAAGGGGTCAAGAAAAAAGTCCCTCAAGTGGAAATCTCCCCTTAATGGGAAAATATGAAAATACTGTGTCTCTGCATCATATCAAGACCAAGTTTATATAATTAGTACCATATTTCACTGCAAAAGTTTCAAAATAACTGATAAATCTTGATGGGAACTTTGTCATTTACCGCCATATGAAAATAAACCAAGTAATATCGTAAAGAGTCCAGCCTGGTGTCCACATTAATATCTGTTTTATTAGTCAGGTAACTAATTTCACGAGCAGTTTACTAATTACTGACTAATTTCACTGGTGCTGGACTATTTTTGTTAAGCCGGTATCACACGAGCGCGGTTTCACTCAACAGTTATCCTCAACACTGGTCTGGCAGCTTATGAAGTCAACATTTAATATATTTCCTTTGCCTAAATTCATATATCATCAGGCTAGTTTCCGATACCAGTGCAAAATATTCCATAAATGTTGCCAGAAAAATGTTGATCATAGAATGTTGACTATAAAGCCTCTCGTGTGATACCGGCTTTACTGACTAATTTCACTGGTGCTGGATATTTTTCTTAGGGCGGAGTCACATGAGCACTTTATCAGTCAATATTTTCCGGCAATTGTAGTTTAGCAGCTTCAAATGTTAAGGGAGCCCACCTCGCTTTTTTTCTCTCTCTTTCTCCCCCTCTTTCTTTGGCTTGTATCCAATCGGCCCCATTCTGCCTACTGTTTTAAGACGTTTACCCCTATCCAGGTGTCAATATTTTCCTGGCGAGCGGTAGCGAGCCAGCATATATATTGTTTTGTTTTGACAGCAAGCTAAATTTGTACATTTTTCGATAGAAAAATTTCTCCGGCGAAGCCGGATTTCTCCATACAAAGAAATTGACACCTGGATGGGGATAAACGTCTTAAAACAGTTGGCTGAATGGGGCCGAATGGATACAAGCCAGAGAAAGTGAGAAAATGAGAGAAAGATAACAAAAGCAGGTGACCCCCCTTAAGTTTGATCACAATTCAGCCACCTAACGTAATCTGCCTTCGATCAAATTGCCGATATTAATGAGAAAAAAGCCCCGAAATATTGCTAGAAAAAACTTGCTCTTCGAAAATTGCCTGAAAAATCGCTAGTTTGGCATCGCTTCAATTCATCAATATTTGACTAACTTTAATTAGTCGCTGGTTCTATGTTCTGTGTTCAGTGAAAATCCCATCACATACGGAAGATCTAAAAACATTCCTTCGAACCGGATTTGAACCAGTGACCTATGGATGCCTGTGCCAGTGTTCCTCTACAGTCCACCGCTCTACCAACTGAGCTATCGAAGGTGTGGAGAGAGGCGCGCTAAACATTAGATAGTATACTCTGGTTAAAGGAGTGGATTGGGTTTTTTCCGGGACCCCTTCTCCCTCGTGTTTAGCCCAATTAGTCATGAGATTTGTAGACGTTCATCCCATGAGTTTGAAGATTTTAAGACCTTTCGCCCCATTTCATTGTAAAATTAAAACCTTTCGTGCCATTTAGGTGTCGATTTTGTCATAACGAGCGATAGCGATAGTTTAGTACTGTATGTGGGTCCTGATTATACCCGAACCTGTCATATTATACGACGTGGTGAAAATCATAAACATAATAATATTATACAGTATACTGTATACTTCAACAACTCAACACTTGCTTGCGACGTGATAACCTATGTGTGGATACTGGATAGGCTAGGTATTGTAAGTTAGTGTACTCCGTTTGCCTGCGAGTGTTACCATGTCGGTTGTCGGGATATGGAGGTGGTAGGGAGATACAACGTCATAGCTTTTTTGAGAAACCGAACCCATTACTATATTTTATATATAATTATATATATATATATATATATATATATATATATATATATATATATATATATATATATATATATATATATATATTTATAATTTTGTTTTTCTGTTTTCTTTTTCTTTTAATTTATAACATATGTAAACCTTCATGTATCATGAGTTACCGGTACTTTCAGTGTGTAAAACACTGCATAGCAATTTACTGTAGAATGAACTATACGTGAGTCACCTATCGACAAGTGGATGTAGACTCATAAATTGTGTTAGAAATGTTATAATGGAATTTTCTTTGCACCAACTTAATTGCACATGCTAGTGTAGATACACATTAGCTTACTGTATGAGAAGTGTAGGAGCCGTGGTTGTGTCGTCTATAGGCTGTGTGTGAGTGAGAGACTGGTCCTTGAGGCCTGGGCAGAGTCTATAAAGGGTGCTACAGTAATATAGGGTAGCCCCACACCAGGAGTAACAGACAGGGACGCTACTGTCTTCAACGGAATGTACTATAGGGAGGGGAGGGGGGTGTTGGAGGAGGGTAGGCAAGGGTGTATGGTAGTGTAGGGGTGTATGGTGGTGTAAGGGGTGTATGGTGGTGTAAGGGGAGTGGAAGGGATGGGTGTTGGAGGAGGGTAAGCAAGGGTGTAGGGGTGTATGGTGGTGTAAGGGGTGGAAGGGATGGGTGTTGGTGGAGGGTAGGCAAGGGTGTATGGTGGTGTAAGGGGTGGAAGGGATGGGTGTTGGTGGAGGGTAGGCGAAGGTGTATGGTAGTGTAGGGGTGTATGGTGGTGTAAGGGATGGGTGTTGGTGGAGGGTAGGCGAAGGTGTATGGTGGTGTAGGGGTGTATGGTGGTGTAAGGGGTGGAAGGGATGGGTGTTGGAGGAGGGTAAGCAAGGGTGTATGGTAGTGTAGGGGTGTATGGTGGTGTAAGGGGAGTGGAAGGGATGGGTGTTGGTGGAGGGTAGGCAAGGGTGTAGGGGTGTATGGTGGTGTAAGGGGTGGAAGGGATGGGTGTTGGTGGAGGGTAGGCAAGGGTGTAAGGGGTGGAAGGGATGGGTGTTGGTGGAGGGTAGGCAAGGGTGTATGGTGGTGTAAGGGGTGGAAGGGATGGGTGTTGGTGGAGGGTAGGCGAAGGTGTATGGTAGTGTAGGGGTGTATGGTGGTGGAAGGGATGGGTGTTGGTGGAGGGTAGGCGAAGGTGTATGGTAGTGTAGGGGTGTATGGTGGTGTAAGGGGTGGAAGGGATGGGTGTTGGTGGAGGGTAGGCAAGGGTGTATGGTAGTGTAGGGGTGTAAAGGGGTGTATGGTGGTGGAAGGGATGGGTGTTGGTGGAGGGTAGGCAAGGGTGTATGGTAGTGAAGGGGTGTATGGTGGTGTAAGGGGTGGAAGGGATGGGTGTTGGTGGAGGGTAGGCGAAGGTGTATGGTAGTGTAGGGGTGTATGGGGGTGGAAGGGATGGGTGTTGGTGGAGGGTAGGCGAAGGTGTATGGTAGTGTAGGGGTGTATGGTGGTGGAAGGGATGGGTGTTGGTGGAGGGTAGGCGAAGGTGTATGGTAGTGTAGGGGTGTATGGTGGTGGAAGGGATGGGTGTTGGTGGAGGGTAGCCGAAGGTGTATGGTAGTGTAGGGGTGTATGGTGGTGTAAGGGGTGGAAGGGATGGGTGTTGGTGGAGGGTAGGCGAAGGTGTATGGTGGTGTAGGGGTGTATGGTGGTGTAAGGGGTGGAAGGGATGGGTGTTGGAGGAAGGTAAGCAAGGGTGTATGGTAGTGTAGGGGTGTATGGTGGTGTAGGGGTTTATGGTAGTGTAGGGGTGTATGGTGGTGTAAGGGGAGTGGAAGGGATGGGTGTTGGTGGAGGGTAGGCAATGGTGTATGGTAGTGTAGGGGTGTATGGTGGTGTAAGGGGTGTATGGTGGTGTAAGGGGAGTGGAAGGGATGGGTGTTGGTGGAGGGTAGGCAAGGCCGGGTGGAAAAAAACAAAAAAACAAAAAAAAATCTACCAGACACACCTGTAGGGGGTGTAAGATGAATATACACATGCATAAAGGCACCGCATGTTGGATATGCAAGCAACCATACCACTGGATTTGCATAGGATTGATACCAATAAATGAGGCGTACAATACAAGAGGGAAGAACCTCCATTTCTGCGATAGTTGTTTCGATATCACATGGCAAGTCATACAGACTGTAGAAAATACAGAAGTACAAGATAGACCGAAATATAGCCAAGACATAGCTACTTTTCACAGAAAATGGGGAACTATTGGGGCCTCAGGGCCCATACTAGTATCACAACCCACACACGCACACCTTCCCATGCAAAAGCCCACATTGCCTCCTGCACATCAACACACATCGCCTGCCGAACAACAACCTTTCGCACCCTACAAATCCACAAACCCTGCCGCACATCTCCCCACACCTCCCCAGACCCAGAAATCTCCCACATTAATCCCATCTATGGCCATTGACCACCCTACTGCTGTTGATCAAATACATTTGCAGGATGAACGTAGGATGCAACAAGCCCCCATATCAGGCTCCCCTTCCACATCGCCTCCCCCCTCACCACTGCCACCTGCCCACCTACAACCGACCCGTAACTCCACCCCCCTGCAGGCCTCACACACCCATACACCAAGCCCACTATCACCCACAACCACACTTAGCTCACCACATAACCCCTCGCAGCCCCAGCCACACCTACTGGGGTTGTCTACACCAGTGTGCAGATATTATCTGGAAAGAAGGTGCTACTTTGGTCAAAAGGGCCAATATAATGGGAAGTCATTTAGATTTGCATCCCAAAATTTGCAACAACATAACCAGTCATGGAAAATGTAGATTTGGTGAAACCTGCAAATACCACCACCCATCCCTTTGCAAGACATCACTTGAGAACAAGACCTGCTACAATATGAAATGCCCAGCTTTTCATATTAAAGGGACTTGGAGATATGCTAGACCTAACACGAATGGTAGCCCAAAAAACTCTCTAGCTATGCGAGGACGAGACAGAGGAAAAAGGCAAATGAGGGAAAGGGCAGACGAAGATGAAGAGACTGAGGGAGATGGAAGAGCACATAGAACACCTCTAGCACCTCCTGGACTCCCAAGAGTGGCAAATACATCCCGAAGACTATTAGGTACACATAGTACTCCTAACAATCCCTCCCAATCTTGTTTGCAAATATCCAAGGCCTAAAAAATAGAACCACGAACAAAGTACCATTTATTAGGGGCCTGCTAGAAGAAGGAAACGCTATATTTGCGGCTCTCACAGAAACTCCCATTAAAGATCAGGAAGATAGTGAGGTATGGATTCCTGGTTACAACCTACATAGGGCGGACAGAACGCATAGATCACATGGAGGTGTAGCCTTGTACATCCATGACTCCCTGATATGTACTGAATTCCTAAATAACAGTAATGAAGTGGTGGAAATACTTGGAGTTAAAATAGAATCCCTAAATTTAGCAGTTATTGTTACATACAGGCCTCCAGACTCATCCCGAGAAGAATTCAAAACCCAGCTCAACAAAATAAAATCAGAAGTGGAAACCCTGGGGAACCCAACACCAAATATTATATGGCTAGGAGACTTTAACCTACCAAACATTAAATGGAGACAACTAGAAAACCAGTTAGTGGCAAATAACACCGGAGGAGCAAATACTAATACGAGAGAGCTTTTTGAACTTTGCGATTTTTTTAGTCTTACCCAACATATTGCTGAACCCACACGGAAAAACAATATCTTAGACCTGGTCTTCACTAACAACGACTCTCTAGTACACAGCATAAACATATCGGACACAACATACTCAGATCATAAATTAATTGAGATCAAAACAACCTTAGAAAGTGTACAGACAACCTCAGAATCGAGAACAAAAACCGGCCCCCTCGGTAAATTTAACTTCAATAACAAAAACATTAGGTGGGAAGAGGTAAATCAAGAAATGGAGGAAATAGACTGGGAAGATTTAATGAATAACCTGACACCAGCAGAATGTCTAGTCTTAATAACAGAAACCATGACCCAAATCTGTAGCCACCATATACCTGCAAGACAAACAAAACTAAGAAGCAAACAAGATCGGGAAAGGAGGAGGCTGTACAGAAGAAGAAAATTACTCGCATAAAGACGCACACATCAAAATCTACAGGATAGGCAAAAGGCCGAAATAGATAGAGAAATTGTGGAAATTGAACAAAGGCTAAGAATATCATATGAACTACAACATATGGAAGAGGAGAGGAAAGCTATTGCAGGTATAAAGGAAAATTCCAAATACTTCTTTTCATACGCCTAACAAAAGGCTAAAACAACATCAAACATCGGCCCACTGAGCAAAGGGGACGGCTTTTTCACAGGGGACAAAAAGGAAATGAGCGAACTCTTAAGCAGGCAGTATGAAATGGCATTCAGTGAGCCTGATGAAACAAAAGTCATCAGAGACCAAAATATATTTTTCATGGAAACCTCCCCCACGGAAACCCCTCAGATGCTGGATATTGATTTCGGTCCAAAAGACATAGAAGAGGCCATTTCCAACATGCCATCCCACTCGGCCAGGCCCGGACTCATGGAATTCGATCCTAATGAAGAAATGTAAGGAAAACCTCTCAAAACCCCTGGCTATAATGTGGAGAAGGAGTCTAGACACTGGTGACATACCAGATAGCTTGAAAAACGCAATAATTGCCCCACTGCATAAAGGAGGGAGTAAAGCAATACCAAAAAAACTACCGCCCGGTAGCTCTAACCTCTCACATCATTAAAGTTTTCGAGCGAGTCCTGCGAAGCAAAATTTCAACATTCATGGAGACAAATGAACTACACAACACCGGTCAACATGGGTTCAGAGCGGGAAGATCATGTCTCTCACAACTTTTGGAACACTATGACAAAATTCTTAAAGTGCTAGAAGAAAAGAAAAACGTGGATGTCATTTACACCGATTTTGCTAAGGCATTTGATAAATGTGACCATGGTATAATAGCCCACAAACTGAAAGCAAAAGGTATAACGGGGAAAATCGGACGGTGGATATACAATTTCCTCGTAAACCGAAAACAATCGGTAGCAGTAAACCAAGTCACATCTGAGCCTTCGGATGTCAAAAGCTCAGTGCCCCAAGGAACAGTGCTAGCGCCCCTTCTGTTCCTCATACTAATTTGCGACATAGATACCAACACCAGACACAGTACGGTGTCGTCTTTTGCTGATGACACAAAATTAAGCAAGATAGTAAACACACAAGAGGACACGGGCCGACTGCAGGAAGACATGTATGTAGTGTTCCAGTGGACCAGGGAAAACAACATGCAATTCAATGAGGAAAAATTCCAATTAATACGGTACGGAGATAATAATGGTGTTAAAGAAGTTACAAATTACTTAACAGAATCTAACCACATAATAGAACGGAAAGACAGTGTGAAAGACCTTGGGGTATTAATGTCTGAAAATATGGGTTTCAAAGTACATAACCAGGTCAAAGTGGCGGCTGCGAAACTTCTAACGGGTTGGATTATGCGTACTTTTAAAACACGCGGTGAATTACCTATGATAACGCTCTTCAAATCTCTAGTGCTACCACGGCTTGAATACTGTAGCGTATTAACATCCCCATACAAAGCAGGTGAAATAAATGACGTAGAGAGTGTACAAAGAAATTTCACTTCGCATATAAGTTCGATAAAACAGCTACACTATTGGGAGCGTTTAAGAGCACTGAATCTGTACTCACTGGAACGTAGAAGAGAACGTTGCCTAATAATATACACGTGGAAAATCGCAGAGGGTTTAGTACCAAACCTACATACTCCGATAGTAATGAAATTCAGTGATAGGAGAGGCTGGGAATGCGAAATCCCCCGGATGAATAACAGGGGTGCTATGGGCTCTCTGCGAGAGGGCTGGTTATCACACAGAGGCCCACGTCTCTTCAACAAACTCCCACGGCGAGTAAGAGACATGAGGGACGTCTCGTTAGACAGCTTCAAGAGAGCCCTGGATGTCGAACTGCAAAAGGTGCCAGACGAGCCCATCCTCGAAAGGGAGCGAGCTGTCGCTTCAAACAGTCTACTACACCAAATCACCACCCATAACGAGGGGCGTCGCGCTCCTTGGTGCCGCTAGAAGAGTGGTGAACACATCATAAGGTATCATAAGGTAAGGTGTATGGTAGTGTAGGGGTGTATGGTGGTGGAAGGGATGGGTGTTTGTGGAGGGTAGGTAAGGGTGTATGGTAGTGTAGGGGTGTATGGTGGTGTAAGGGGAGTGGAAGGGATGGGTGTTGGTGGAGGGTAGGCAAGGGTGGAAGGGATGGGTGTTGGTGGAGGGTAGGCAAGGGTGTATGGTGGTGTAAGGGGTGGAAGGGATGGGTGTTGGTGGAGGGTAGGCGAAGGTGTATGGTAGTGTAGGGGTGTATGGTGGTGTAAGGGGTGGAAGGGATGGGTGTTGGTGGAGGGTAGGCGAAGGTGTATGGTGGTGTAGGGGTGTATGGTGGTGTTGGTGTAGGGTAGGCAAGGGTGTATGGTGGTGGAAGGGATGGGTGTTGGTGGAGGGTAGGCGAAGGTGTATGGGGGTGAAAGGGATGGGTGTTGGTGGAGGGTAGGCAAGGGTGTATGGTAGTGTAGGGGTGTATGGTGGTGTAAGGGGTGGAAGGGATAGGTGTTGGTGGAGGTGTATGGTAGTGTAGGGGTGTATGGTGGTGGAAGGGATGGGTGTTGGTGGAGGGTAGGCGAAGGTGTATGGTAGTGTAGGGGTGTATGGTGGTGTAAGGGGTGGAAGGGATGGGTGTTGGTGGAGGGTAGGCGAAGGTGTATGGTAGTGTAGGGGTGTATGGTGGTGTAAGGGGTGGAAGGGATGGGTGTTGGTGGAGGGTAGGCGAAGGTGTATGGTAGTGTAGGGGTGTATGGTGTGTAAGGTGGAAGGGATGGGTGTTGGTGGAGGGTAGGCGAAGGTGTATGGTAGTGTAGGGGTGTATGTTGGTGGAAGGGATGGGTGTTGGTGGAGGGTAGGCGAAGGTGTATGGTGGTGTAGGGGTTGTAGGGTGGTGGTAAGTATGGTGAACATATAGTGAAATAAGGATATTGTTGGTGTAGAGGAGGGTATAAGGTGGTGCATGGTGCTGTATAATAATGTAAGAGAGGCGTAAGGTGTTGTACAGTCTGAATTAAAAGTCGTGTACAACTGCGCTCGTAGATTGTGGCTTACCTCAATATGTTCCACCTTACTCTTGCTGGAGCTGTGATTGTCGTACGTCCTTGTAAATCCCTGCCATGGTTGAAGAGTTCTTCGCACACAAAGCCGATGGGCTTTTCTTGGGCTCTTCTTGACACAAGATGTCCACCCACAAGTTTAAGTGAGAATACCAGCATCGCTTCCAGCCCTCTAGACGGAGAATTTCAACTTCTCTCTCCGGTCAAAAGAACAAATTAGAGTCTTTAATACACATCATAAAAACATTTATGTTTAATCTATCTATCTATCTATTGCGATCCCCGAATGGGTGGCCACGAACGAATCGTCCCATGCACCTTTGTCCCCAGTCAGTTGACTCCCGTCCAACACCGCTTTCACGCATATACTTCTTAACTCCATTATTCCACCTCTCTCTCGGTTTACCTCTCCCTCTTTGTCTTTCCACCTCACTCTCCTACACTCTTCTTCTCATATTTTATTTACATGTGGTTCGGATATCTTACCCCATTGGGAATTTGCATGTAACTCTTAGATTCCAAAGTACAATAGTTAGCTTATGTTGTAGCTATTACCCCTGAGGGTAAATGGTACTATATTTCCTCATGTTTTTTATTTAATCTAGTTACAAAGGAATAATAAGAAACACACTGTATGCTAGTTATAATTATAGTTATAATTATGTGTGTGGAGCATGTATCAGAACAGTAAGACAGGGAAGTGACGTGGACCTAATGTGGAGGACATTTACAATACTGGGATACTTGAATGGAGATAATTATAGTGCATACATGATAGAAACAAATTTAAGGGGATAGTGCTTGTTTTTTGGACTATATATTAATTTATTAACTGTATTTTTTTAGTTTCATCTCTAAACTTCCATCAAGCTTTAATAAAACACCCCCTATACCCCCTTTCAAGATATGTTTGTACAATTTTCGGTAGGAAAAATTTCCGGCCAAAGGCCGGTTCCTTCTACAATTACAGGCTCGATATCGCTCGCCAGGAAAAAATCGACACCTAATTGGCACGAAAGATCTTAATATTCACAAAGAAATGGGTCGAAAAGTCTCAAAATTGCCAAACTAATAGAACGAACGTCTTAAAATCTCAAAACTTATATGCTAAACATGAGAGAGAAGGGCGTCCACAAAAAGCGAATACATCCCCCTTAAGAAACAACCGTTTTTATTCTCTCTTCAGTCTTGAGGTAATTCAAGAAAACTAAGTTATTCTTCATATTCTTAAATGGCAGCTATTTTAAAGCTAATTTGGAAATATTAGATCATACTGTTAACAACAATACAACAGCAACAACAAAAAACTCTCTTTAATGTTCTCTATATTGTTGTTATCATTTGAAGGGGTTCATGTATTCTTGGCTCTGACTGTACCTCTGCCTTCTGTCTTTCTTGTTGCATTGTGTGCGAATAGCGTCTTTTCTCGCTGTGTATACTTTTTTTGTTTATCTCTTTGTTATATTTTGTACGAATAGCGTCTTTTCTCGCTGTAAATATGTTTTTTGTTTCTCTCCTTGTTTAATTGCGTGCGAATAGCCTCTTTTCTTGCTTTATTTACGTTTCTTGTTTCTCTATTTTTGCATTGCGTGCGAATAGCCTCTTCTCTCGCATTATCTACTTTTTTCCATGGTCTCTTTCGTCTTATACTTTATGATACGTCTGTCCATGGTCTCTTTTGTTTTATTGTGTGCGAATTGGTCTTCTCTTGCTTTATATCTGTCTTTCCTTCTCTCCTCTTGTTTTATTGTGTGTGAATAGCCGTTTTTTTCGCTGTGTACACTTGTTTACTTCTCTTCTCTTTGTTTTATTGTGTACAAATAGCCTCTTACCTCACTTTATATACGTGTTCATTTTTCTCTCTTCTTGATATATTGTGTGCGAATAGCCTCTTCTCTTGCTGCGTAACCCGTTTTTCTGTTTATCTTATTTTATTGTGTGTGAATAGCCTTTTTTCTCGCTGTGTGCACGTTTTTTCTCCTTGTTTTTATGAGTGCGAATAGTCTCTCTTCTCGCTTTGTACACAGTATTTCTTTGTCTGGTATTTTGTGTGCGAATAGTCTTTTATGTCGCTTTATGCGTTTTCATTTTTCTCTTTGTGTTATTGTGTGCGAATAGCCTCTTCTCTCTCGTTTTATATAAGTTATTCGTTACATCTTGTTTTATTAAGTTCGAATAGTTTTTTCTCTCTTTTTATACACGTTTGTATTTATCTCCTTTGTGTTATTGTGTGCGAATAGTCTTTTCTTTCGCTATATATATATATATATATAATTTTTCCTTGGTCTCTATTGCCGTACGAGATTGGGCTCTTCATATTTCCCAGGAAGCTTTTCTTTGCGAACGTGTTAGCCTTGTTTTATATTTTAGCTTCCACTCTCTCTCTCTCTTGTTAATAAACTCCTCTCCTCCTCTCTCCTCTCCTCTCTCCTCTCTCTCTCCCCTCTCTCTCTCTCTCCCTCCCTCCCTCCCTCTCTCTCTCTCCTCCCATTCTCTCATCTCATCCCCCTCTCTCTCCCTCTCTCCCTCCCTCCCTCTCTCTCTCTCTCTCTCTCTGTTTTCAGTTGAAGAGAGCAGAAAGCAAAGGTTAAGGTTTTCATAAAATTATGTTTCCATTTCTAACTATTCTATAACTTCTTTAAGGCGATTTCCAAGCCCTGCAAGGTTACTCACCTTTAACTGTTTTCATGTGCGGCAAATTGCTGAAGGGACGGAGGGTGGGGAGAGAGCCTTCATCTTTGCTATCCTTTCCTTCCACTCTCTCTTACTCTTAGGATTGCTATCTCTACTAGGATTACGTCCTGGCCACCTAGCAGGGATCATAAGATCTGTGTGGCAAGTGTATCTATGTAAATATCGCTCTCTTTATCTATCTATCTATCTATCTATTTATTTATTTATTTATCTCAAGAAAAAGAGAGGTTGAGCTTTACGATAATCATTATGGCAACATGGTATAATGCTCATTTGAACTGCAAAATACTTTATGACCAAAGATTTGTTTTCATAATGTAGCCGATATAAAGAGAGAGAAAGATAGAATGAGTGTGTGAGAGGCTGAGAGAGAGAGCGAGCGAGAGCGCGCTAATATATTAGTCTGGCTCCCTGAGGTGTTCAAGAGAGCCATTCACTAAACTGTCTAGGGGTCCTTCCTCCTTCTCTTCCTCTTTTTCCTCTTCCTCCTACTCGTCCTCCTCTTCTTCATTTTATCTTCCTCTTTTCTTCTTCCTTGTATCTCCTCCTCCTCCTCCAATTTATCTTTTTATTTCTTCTTTTTTCTTCCCCTTCTCTTCTCTTTTTCCTTGTGTAAGAGCTTCTTCTTCCTGTTATCATTATTATATCATCTCCTTGTTCTTTGAGAAAGAGAAGAAGAAATAGGTCCTATACCCAGTATGGCTCCCTGAGGTGTTCAAGAGAGTAATTCCACTAAACTGTCTATTGGTCCTCTTCCTCCTCCTCCTCCTCCTCCTCCTTCTAATGCTCCTCCTCCTCCTCCTCCCCTTCTGCATTTACTCCTTCTTCTTCCTCTTCTCTTCTCTCTCATTTTCTGCCTCCTTCTTCTTCGATCAGACTATGTTGTTCTTGGGCCAGATCAGTGAACATCTCTGAAAGTGAGAAACAATCTGCTGGTCTGATGTTATTTTTCATTCAGTGGGCTATGTTGATTATTCTATGTCCAAGGATCTATGTCCTGATATTTGGAAATATAGGGTAACTTTGGATGCTAAGTTAACCCCTACTGTACCGGCGACGTCCTTTTAATTATGTTCTAGTTAGACGATGTTGTGCAGTTTAAGAAGGATCTGTGGTAGTAAAAAGGGTAACTGAGATAGTTCGAAGCCTGTTAATTGCTGGAGGCTCTTTTTAAACTGAATAAAATAGTCTAATAGTAGCCAGAATAAAGTTAAAATAATGGCACCGGTACTGAGGGGGTTAACCGCTTCAGGATACAATGGTACATTTCTTAATTGTATTCTGACTATTGTTAGACGATTTTATGCAGTTTAGGAAGGATCTTTCGAAATCAAAGGGGTTAAATCTAACCTAATTAACCCTCTGACTTTCAAAATGTCTTTCTAAACTGAATAAAATCGTCTAATGATAGCCACAATAAAAGTAAGAAACGCGTCCTCGAATACTGAGAGGGTTAATAATCGTCTCACCAAGGACTCTACAATTGACCACTTGCTAGTTTCATTCGATAAGGAAGTTGGAGTTGTAGACATCGATATTTAGCAGAATTACCAGCTATAATACAGTCTTAGTGCATTTATAAATACATAAAACTAAATTTAACTTACTTTCTATCCATCAAAAACTTATATTATTATTGTATTTCTGTTATTATCGATGTATAAAGCTCCAACTTCCTTATAGCCTGAAACTCGCAAGTGGTCAATTGGGTGTCCGTGTTTGACTGGCAAGAAGAATTTCATAAAGACACACCCCCTCACGGTACTAACCTTATTTTCAGGAATTCCAATCTTGTATGCAAATAGGAAGCGAAGGACGAGGAGGGCGCTTGCTGGCCGAGTGGTTATCGTACTCTTCAGACGTCCGCCCCATTAGTTTGGCGATTTTAAGACCTTTCGGCCCATTTTTTTTTTTTTTGTCAATATTAAGACCTTTCGTGCCCAAAATAACAAAAAACATACTACTGTCACTACTACAGTCCTTTGTCTCCTGTGTCCTTCTTTCTTCTCCTCTTTCCTCCTCCTCTTTCCCTTTCCATTTACTTATCCTTTCTATTCCTCCTCCTCTTCTTTTTCTTACTTCTCTTCTTCTCCTATTCTTCTTCTCCTTCTTTTCCCTCTTCCTTTCTTCTCCTCTTTCCTCCTCTCCTTTCCCCTTCCACTTACTCGTCCTGTCTACTCCTTCTCTTCAATTTGTTTACTTTTCCTCTACTCCTCCTCCTCCTCATCTTCTTCATATCTTCCCTCTTCCCATACTTGTTCTGTTTCATCCCGTAACATTGTTTTGATTTCTTCTTAATTATTGTTATATTTCTGTAGTGCCTTTGTTTGACTTTTTAGTTATATTTTTATCCTCGATTTTCTATGTTTGGTATATTCGTATTTGACTTTTTGTTCTTTATATTTGCCTTCTTGATCTTCTTCTTCCATTCTACCCCATCTACCTCTCCTCTTTAATTATCTTAGTCATCCTCTTTTACTTTTTCGTCTTAGTATTTTTCGTCTTGGTGCCAGGGTGTCCAACGAGTTTTGTTAGATATTTTCATAAACGAAAAACTAAGTCGTTCTGGGTAAAAAAAAAAAAAAAAAAAAAAAAAAAAAATATATATATATATATATATATATATATATATATATATATATATATATATAATTATATATATATTATATTATATACACACAAGCTTTTCATGACGTTTTATCTGTTTTGTACTTTTTTTTACAGCCATGGCCAATTGAAGTCGACATTAATGTTTTTCGTTTTTTTTTTTTAACCCAAGATTCCCTCTAAAAGAACGGGATAGAGAAGAACATAAATAGTGTATGATGAAGTATCGTGTCAACTCTTCAAATAGATAACAACAAATCGGTTTTTTCTCTCTTCATTACCCCGTGGTGACGAGTTGAATATTACAAGTATAACACCAACCCGCATTTGCAACGCTTTGCCACAGGAAGATGAGGAAAGCTACAGAGGAGTTGTTGTGAATATTAAGAAGTATTTATATCATACTTCATCATGCAATACTCGTATATATACCTATTTATCACATATCGAGGAAAACAAACGGGAAAATGGCAAAATATGTAAAAATGCCAGGTGAGAAAGGAGGGAAGTTTTTGCTTTTTCTTCAGTTTAAGCCCATTTTTCATGTAAAGAAAATGAATAGGGACAACGCTATTTAGTGTGCGATGAAAGCGTGGCATCAATACTTAAGGGAGCCCACCTCGCTTGTTTTCTCTTTCTCTCCCTCTCTCTTTGGCTTATATATATTCGGCCCCATTCAGCCTACTTATTTTAAGACGTTTACCCCCATCCAGGTGTCAATATTTTCCTGGCGAGCGGTAGCGAGCCAGCATATATGTATTTTTGTTTTGACAGCAAGCTAGATTTGTAAATGTTTCGATAGAAAAATTTCTCCGGCAAAGCCGGATTTCTCCATACAATGCTGGCTCGCTATCGCTTGCCAGGAAGAAATCGACACCTGGATGGGGATAAACCTCTTAAAACAGTTGGCTGAATGGGGCCGAATAGATACAAGCCAGGGAAAGAGAGAAAAGGAGAGAAAGATAAAAATAAAAAAAGGCCGGTGACCCCCCTTAAGCTCGGTTCACACATACACGTTCTAACGTCCCGTCCGGCCGGCCCCGACCTCTTAATAAAAAGTGCCTAGGCGGCGTCCTTTTTATGCATGCATAAAATGGGACCGTGTGGGTCGGGGCAACTGCCAGAAAACGTGTTATGCCGGGACACCCACCGGACATACACAGAAGTTATTTTCTTGGTCGGGGACGGACGGGACGTTAGAACGTGTATGTGTGACCCGAGCTTTAATAGTTTTATCTCTATCCCTGTCTTATGGGATAAAAATTAGATTAAATGTAACGAAAACGCAAAAATTACGTCTTTAATGAGCCATAGCTGCAATAAAAATACCCCCCAAAAGCCTATGTCTATAGAATATTTCTTACTCAGAATAACTTAATCTTTCATTTTAGGAAGTATCTAACAAAACATGTGGGAAAACTTGTTTATATACAGTATATACCATTTTATATATATATATATATATATATATATATATATATATATATATATATATATATATATATATATATTTCTCTCTCTCTCTCTCTCTCTCTTTCTCTTCTGCTTTACTGCCCTCGTCTTCATCCCAGTAGCAACTGCCATTATATACCATTATAGATTTAAGGCCGGGCTGCCTATAGTAAGGAAAGCAAAGTCAACGGGTACAAAAGAAAACTAGCAACAACAGGCTATTGATCCTTACGAGGCTGCTTGGAGGAAAAGCCGTTATTCGTTCGTGAGCGTACTTAATTTATTTAGTAATTTATTTAGTCGATTGTTTAATGTATGGACACTGTAGCTATCAGTGACAGTATTATAAAGTCCAGCCCTAGGAAGTCAGTGTGGTCTGTGTATCTAGGGAACTACAGTACAGTTTATATAACCTTTTTAGCCTCTCATTTTGTTCACCTTAACCCTCTCCGACATATGACGCGATTTTGAGGCTATTGGGGATACTTCAAAGCCTTTGTTACCATCAGGGGTATGTAGAAACCTTTAGTTTAGTTACTTCAACCTCTGCAGTTGTCTTTGAGTTAGCTGTGGGCAGAAAACTAATTTTGGAGAGGTAATTATAAGAGTGAGAGAACACTATTTCTTATTTCTAATCTGGCAACCTCTGCGTCATAAATGCGTGAAAGGGTTAAGGGACCCCACCTCGCTTTTTTTTTCTCTTTCTCTCCCTCTCTCTTTGGCTTGTATCCATTCGGCCCCATTCAGCCTACTGTTTTAAGACTTTTATCCCCATCCAGGTGTCAATATTTTCCTGGCGACCGGTAGCGATCCAGCATATATATTTTTTTGTTTTTTACAGCAAGCTAAATTTATAAATTTTTCGATAGAAAAATGTCTCCGGCGAAGCCGGATTTCTCTATACAATGCTGGCTCGCTATCGCTCGCCAGGTAGAAATCGACACCTGGATGGGGATAAACGTCTTAAAACAGTTGGCTGAATGGGGCCGAATGGATACAAGCCAGGCAAAGAAAGAAAATTAGAAAAAGATACAAAAAAAAAAGGCCGGTTACCCCCCTTAATAATTTGTGTTATATATTGTGTTCGTGTATAATTATGTTTCAGTGTGTGTATGTGACAGTATGTGTATGTGGGGGTTGTGGTTGGAATCCGTTAATCTTGGTGTATGTGAGTCATAAGGGAATCATTTGGTGTCTATGTGGGAGTGTGTGAATCATTGGCAGCTTTTTTGGTGTGTGTGAGTGTGAGTTAAACTGCGTGTGTGTGTATGTGTGAATCATTGCTAGGTTTTTAGGCGTGAGTGTCTGCGTGAGTGTACGTCTATGTATGTGTATGTGTGTGAGTGTGTGTATGTATATATTATGTGTGCGTCCAGTATACGAATGCGCGTGTCCTCTGTACTTGTAGGAGTTGCGATGTTTTTGTATATGTGTGTATGTTTGTCTGTATAAGTATGAGTGATGATAGATGTATGTGTGTGTGGGTGGGTGTTTGTGAGTATTTGTGTGTGTGAGAGAGTGAGTGAGTGAGTGAGAGAGAGAGAGAGAGAGAGTCAGGGGAGGCACCAATACCATTATTATCCCTGGCTCTCGGCCACCACTACTACCACAACTACTACTGCCACTACTACCACTACTACTACAACTACTACTACTGTCACTACTACCACAACTACCACTACTACTACAACTACTACTACTGTCACTACTACCACAACTACCATAATTACAACTAATGCTATAATCACTACTACCACAACTACAATTACCACTATTACCACTATTACCACAACTACTACAATTACTACCACTATTACCACAACTACTACAATTACCACCACTGCCAAAGCTACTGCAACTACCACAAGTACCACATCTAAATACCACTACTATTACAACTACCGCAACTACTAGAAATACCACAAGTGCCAAAATTATCACA
Organism: Paralithodes platypus; assembly: GCA_032716605.1. Classification (NCBI taxonomy): domain Eukaryota; kingdom Metazoa; phylum Arthropoda; class Malacostraca; order Decapoda; family Lithodidae; genus Paralithodes; species Paralithodes platypus. Next base: position 17,447,309 of record CM064576.1, on the reverse strand, counting down.
TCTACAACTACCACTACTGCCAAAGCTACTACAACTACTACTAATACCAATACTACTACTACTACTACTAATTCCACAACTACCACAACAATAACTGCCACCACTTCTATAACTACTACTACCACTACTACCACAACTACCACAACTTCCACAACTACTACTACTATCACTACTACCACAACTACTACTACTATCACAACTACTACAACTACCACAACTACTACAATTACCACAACTACCACAATTACCATAGCTACCACATATAAGTACCACTACTATTACAACTACCACAACTGCTACAAATACCACAACTACCAAAATGACTATCACTACTACCACAACTACTACAATTACCACAACTACCACAATAAACCAGCATGGTACAAAGCCACTATATCATTTACCTCTATTACCCCTCTACTATCAAGACTATTCAGTACGGTGACTAGACAACTTCCAACCAGTAGACTATATCAAGCAGTAGCTCTCAAACCAAAGCCAGCTCAACCAATACTTTTAGGCACTGGTTGAAATGGTCTACTGGTTGAGTTGTGTGTTAAACCTATCAGTAGCACCCCTTCCTACCACACAACTACCACCACCACAATCATTATTACCGCCACAACTACCACGGCCTCCATCACAAATACCATCACCACCACTATCACCACCACAAAAATATCACCACCACCACAACAACGATTAAAACTATACCATAAATATACAACCATCACCTACACAACCATTATAAACATAACTACCACCAACACAACGCCACCACCACTATCACAATACCGCTACCACCACCACCACCACCACAACCACTACAACTACCAACTTTAGAATCATTACCACATCACTACCATCACAACTACCACCAACACCAATTTACCAACAGTATCACCACCACTACAAACACCACAACTTCTACCATCACTGTATCATCAACACCATCACCACCACTACAAACACCACCACTTCCACCATCATCATATCATCAACACCATCACCACCAACACTACATTATTACCAACACCATCACCATAACTACAAACACACCACTTCCATCACCAACACCATCACCACAACTTAAAACACCACATCACATCCACCATCAACAAACCACGAATACCTCCTCCACCACCACCATCAAAACAACCACAACAACAACCAAACACACACAGCAACAATCACTTAGACTGAACAATAATAAAATAGCTTATATCCGCTCTCCCCTCCGCATCTTACAGCCGAGTCACACAACAGATATTACCGACAATTTGGGGGAGCAATTTTGGTCTGTCCGTCTCTAAAGTCAAGTGTTTTGTTTATTTATGTGTGTGTGTGTGTGTGTGTGTGTGTGTGTGTGTGTGTGTGTGTGTGTGTGTGTGTGTGTGTGTGTGTGTGTGTGTGTGGTGTGTGTGTGTGTGTGTGTGTGTGTGTGTGTGTGTGTGTGTGTGTGTGTGTGTGTGTGTGTGTGTGTGTGTGTGTGTGTGTGTGTGTGTGTGTGTGTGTGTGTGTGTGTGTGTGTGTGTGTGTGTGTGTGTGTGTGTGTGGTGTGTGTGTGTGTGTGTGTGTGTGTGTGTGTGTGTGTGTGTGTGTGTGTGTGTGTGTGTGTGTGTGTGTGTGTGATCACTGGGTCTTATCTCTGATACAAATATATTACCTAAGATTACATGAAATACGCAGATAACCGAATGCCTTATGGCGTATACCGGTGGTGTGTATGAAATATAGTTCAGAGGTATACTACATGCTTACAAGTTATTATACATCTGAGGTATACTACATGCTTATAAGTGATTATACATCTGAGGTATACTACATGCTTACAAGTTATTATACATCTGAGGTATACTACATGCTTATAAGTGATTATACATCTGAGGTATACTACATGCTTATAAGTTATTATACATCTGAGGTATACTACATGCTTATAAGTTATTATACATCTGAGGTATACTACATGCTTATAAGTTATTATACATCTGAGGTATACTACATGCTTATAAGTGATTATACATCTGAGGTATACTACATGCTTATAAGTTATTACCCGTCTGGAAATACAAGTAGGCCTACCACATTCATGCTTGGAAACAAAAACATGGAAAATGTACACAACAGACATATGAGAGAATGCAGTGTAAATATAAATATATTACTAAATATATCCAGTTTATGGAGTATGTATGATTGTATGTATGTACTCAGGCACAACCCCATAGCTACGGGTGGCCGACTCGAGACAGAGCCCGAACAAAAACAACATTTACAATTCCAATTCTTAGGGTCCGGCACCACTTTTGCGTTCCCTCGCCCCTTACTCTGTCTCGTCTAGTAGGTGAATTTTACAAAGGGAGGAGGATTCCTAGCCTCCTGCCACCAGAAGGAAAAAGTAGGACAATTAAAGAGACAGACAGAAAGGTAAATCACTATCAATATATTCAAAGATCTTATAATGTGCTGTACTTATAAATGTCTTAAACGTGTAAAGGTTAGAGTGTTTAAGATCTGTATGTGGTAACCCAGGTTCGAATCCCGGTAGGATCACATGCTTTCATTAATTTCGTTGGGAGGTGTTTGGCGTATGGAGTGAAATTAATAACAGATTAGAATACCATTTCCATACCCATTAAATACCTTGGATTTTTCACAGTGCATTCACTGTAAAATAAATATACGACGCATAGAGGGATAACAGAAACATACAGATTATACAGTACATTAAAACATACACACACACATGATTGTAAACTCTCTCTCTCTCTCTCTCTCTCTCTCTCTCTCTCTCTCTCTCTCTCTCTCTCTCTCTCTCTCTCTCTCTCTCTCTCTCTCTCTCTCTCTCTCTCTCAAACACACATGTACAATTCTTTAAATGCTTTACTTAAACATAGGAAATATAGATAGGTATATAGATTGTTAAACAGGCAAATGGGTATATATAATTTTGGATGAAAATATATGCAGAGAGAGAGAGAGAGAGAGAGAGGCAAGTAGGTGGGATGAGAAGTTATTTGGGTAAAATAAACAAAAAAAGCTCTCTCTCTCTCTCCTCTCCCCCCCCCCCCCCCCCCTCTCTCCCCCCCCCCCCCCCCCCCCCTCTCTCTCTCTCTCTCTCTCTCTCTCTCTCTCTCTCTCTCTCTCTCTCTCTCTGGATGTTTATTTATTTATTTATTTTTTATTTAAACATTGCTTATTATATTATGAGGTGCGCTATTTATTTTTTAGTGCATTTTTCTGAGCTAAAGACATTTCTGTTGATGTCTATCTTAAAGCTCAACCTCTTTCAACTAGGATACATTTGTCCTGATTATATAAGTTTTATTATAGTATATATTATGAATATATTTATTAGATATGTATTGGTAGTATATCATTCAATATATTATTTATATTTTACATTTATACATACACACATATATACACATACTGTATACAGTATATACTGTATATATATATTTTTATTATTTTTTTTATTATTTTTTTTATTATTTTTTTTTTATTTAATTATTTGTTGTAATAGGAACACTTGAGTTAATTTGTCTATCACGTTATATGAAATTTATGTTATTTGTCTACACCAGACATTAGCTGCAATCTTCATTTGATTGGTATTAAGAGTTCTGACATCTATAATATTTGTCATAAGGTTCCACAATCTTGAGGTTGCAGCTTGGAAAGAACGTTGGTGTGTACTGGTGTGAGATCTAGGGACTTTCAGCAGACAGCTATTGGATAGCACCGACCTCGTGCTTCGGCTTGACTGTCTCCATGGAAGCCTTAGTTCTACTAAATGAGGAGTTTGTTGTACTTGTGCTTTATGAAGTACGGTTAGTGACGCTACCTGACGACGATGTTCCAGGGTGTCTAATTCCATTACTCTCTCTTCCCTTGGACAAACTGAGGTAATGAGTCTTTCGGCTCTCCTCTGAACTTTATCAAGTATAGAGAGGTGGCTTCGTGGGCTTGACATCCATGTAAGGGGAGCGTATTCAAGGTGTGATCGAACCTGGGCTTCGTAAAGCGTTTTCAAACCTTCAGCATCTAGAAGATGTTTGATGCACCGGAGAGCTGTTACTTTAAGTGACGCTTTAGGAGTTAACTCCTTAACCCTTCCTACCCGGTCTGCCTTAGGTAAGGACAGCACGAAAGAAGGGCCGCTACCCGGTATGCCTTATCTAAGGCATGAGCTTAATAACCTAATTAAGCTTGGTCCGAACGCCGTGCGTACGACGTATGTCAACAAACCCAAGCGTTCGTCACCGCACCTCCGAAAACAAGAAGGAGAAGACTCCTCAATGTTATTGTTCTGACGTCATGACGAAATTAGTGTCTAAAAAGCCCCCATATTGGCAACATCTCTGCAATATTGGCTCCACTGAAATCGTCATCACAACTGAACCAGTTGACTTGCAGAGCTCTACTCAATGCCAAAATACAGATTGAAAACCGCACTACGATTATAGATGAGTGGGAAAGTTCTAGCAGTGAAAATAAACATAAATACGGTAGCCTAGGCCTAGACGTTTTTCAGCCATATCGCCCGGGTAGGGGCGACCGTCATTGGGTAAGACAGCCCGGGGAGGAAGGGTTAATGTGGTTTTCAAAGGTGAGCTTGCTGTCAAACTGTACTCCAAGGATGCCGAGGTTGTTGTTGATCATTAGGTCCTCTGTTCCAAGTTTTAGTTTTCCATGGAGTAAAATGTCATCATTTGGTGAGCGGGTTATTACCATTGTTTGGGTCTTTTCGGAAGCGATCTTTACCTGCCACCTATGACTCCATGCAGTTATATATTTTAGGTGTTGATTTATTGTGTTGATCATTTCTTGCGGTTCATGTCTATTAAAAGTGTATGACAGAGTACAGTCATCTGCATAAGCATGTGATGATGGAAGTCCCTGGATGAGATCATTAATGAAAATGTTCCAGAGCAAGGGTCCTAAAACAGATCCCTGAGGGACTGAGGCTCCAATCGGATGACTGGTAGAGATCTGACCATTTATTATCACGGTCAAATTTCTTCCAATTAGGTAGTCTCCAAATAGCTGAAGCATGTTCCCGGCTATGCCAAGTGCCTTAAGTTTGGTCATTAATCCTTGGTGCCATACACAATCGAATGCACCAGCAATATCTAGTGCTATGACCAGAGTGGGGTTAGCAGCATCTAGAGTGTTGTTCCATGCTTGTGAAAGTGAGAGGAGTAGGTCAGATGTGGAACGGCCCTGTCTGAAGCCATATTGCTTGTTGCTTATTAGATGATGTTCATCCAAGAAGATTGTAAGTTGTTCAGCAATAATTTTCTCAAATATTTAACTCACAACAGACAGTAAGGATATAGGGCGGTAGTTTTTTGGATCACATTTAGAGTTCTTCTTATGTACTGGTACTATTCTTGCTTGTTTCCAAAGTGTTGGCCATGTTTTTGTGAGTAGGCAGGATTGGTAAAGCTTGGTCAGAGGCTTAGCTAGTTCTGAGGCACAGTTTTTCAAGGTGTGTGGACTAATCTCATCAGGTCCAGTCGCTTTATTTGTGTGTTGTGCCTTAGGATGTTTCAGCACATCCTCCTCTCTTATATCTATTTCTTGTAGCAGAACATTATTTGGTTGTGGTATGACTGGGGTAGGTCTGTTTGGTTCAGGCACAGTCATCTTTTTGCTAAACATATTAGCTATTAATTCAACTTTTTCTTTGTTACTGGTAGTGAAGGTACCATCTTCCTTTTTTAGGGCTGAAATTCTTTCATGAGATACAAGACCTTGCCGTTCTTTAATTAGTGACCACCATTGTTTTGTGCCAATTTGGTTGCCACGTAGTTTCATTTTTGTATTTTGTTCCCATTTTTTCATAGCCCATTTGATGGTAGCTTTCATTTTCTTACAGGCCTTCTTATGTAGGTACTTGTTTCTTTGTGTAGAGCAATGCTTTAATTTTCTCCTGGCTCTATACTTGTCATCAGCAGCGAGACGACACCTGTACCCAAACCATGGCTGATCTTCAGGTTTTGTGCTATAAGTACGATGTGGTACAAATTCCTGTTGTAACTGTGAAATATTAGAGGTCAGAGTGTCTGCATCTAGGTTTGTATCTCCAGTCATCATCATTTCCCAGTCTGCTTGGCGTATTTTTTTCCCTCATTGACACCCAGTCCGCATGTTGCCAGAGCCATATTTTCCTTTCACATCCTTCTTCAAAAGCTGCTGTGAGGTGCACTTGAGACAGGACTGCAAAGTGGTCTGATGATCCTACACTGTCTAATGGTCTACATCGTACAGTACCTTCACCTAGATCCGTAAGTACAGGATCAAGAGAGCCCCCTAGAATATGTGTAGGGAAATCTACATGGTTTAAGAGGCCATGCTCAGCTAGTAGGTCATTGAAAGATCTTTGAACTAGATGTTGGTTTAGTATAAAGTTTTGTTCAAGTTACTTTTTATTCATTATACTGTATAATTATAATGTTGTGTCTGTAGAATATATACTGCTTAAATATATATACTGTATATATATTAGGTGTATCTCACAAATACATGTGAGCTACTAAATGTGTTAGACTCCCAGCCACACTCGAACCAGACTGTCGGTGGTTCGAGTCCGGCTGGGAGTATAAAAAGAATTAATAAATAAATATATATATATATTTATGCAGTATATATATACAGTATATATATATATATATATATATATATATATATATATATATATATGAGAGAGAGAATGCCTGGGGTTTTATTTTTTTTATTTTTTTTTTGTTTTAAGATATCTGAAAGCTCCACACAAGTCATCAGAATTAGCTGCATCACCACGGTGTGGGAGTAACCATGACAAATATATCTTCCACTTTTTTATTATTCCGTAAGATAATGGGTGGATATCCAAGACTTCTATTGCCAGGTATAATAATCATCATCATCATAATAATAATAATAATTGGTTTATTTAAAGTTGGCAGCAATGAGGCTGGTAACACACTGTTCCTTATCCTAGACTTAATCAAGACCATAGCCTAAGTGTTCCACAGGCTGATTTTGGCAGCTAACAAGTGCCAATACATACCCCCGGTGGAGTAAGATTTGGGCAGAAGACTGTGTGGTCCCCAGAGACTGGTCCATTCAGACCTAGCCTTCAAAGCCAGGGAAAGTTTGTTTAGAGAATTTTCCCCTGCCGGCGAGTTGATTCCAACCACCACTGCCAGAGCCAGTTCTCCAAGTACAGTATCGTGAATTTGTGCACTCGGCCACTATGTGAATTGAATTGAATTGAATTGAATTGAATTAAGTTTATTTTGCTCAGACTTTTATAATAGGTATGGAGCACAGCCCCTTACATATTACACATGTACAATATGCATTTGCTAACTAAATTAGCGTACACGTGAATACACTGGTACATCTTAAACAAACCATATTAAATGTCCTAAGACTTGATCTATCTATACATATTAAACGTTCTTTTGAGAAAAAGTTACCGATTCTTCATACATTTTAAGTTAGTATTATTCATTAACAGTATATATTTATACTGTGTTGGGTTATGCCTGTAGTAATGAGAAATATATCTATTCCTTAACTGTACAATATCCTCATTTTGACAAATAAACAACAAATGATATTCGTCGCCCCCCCCACATTCTCATTACATTTAGTACATACCCTGTCTTCTCTATCAATATTTCTGTGTCTACCAGTAATAACTGGTAATTTATTATTACTTGCTCTCAGTTTACTTATAGCTAGTCTCTCTCCCTTATCCAATTTCACAAGATAATCCTCCATACTGAAGACAAATTTATAAGTTCTATAGCTACTACAAATGGCCTTACTTAACAAATTACTATTCCATTTTGTTATCCATTGATCTTTAAGCTGTTGTTCTATTGCCAATCTGAACCAGGCTGGGTTTATTACATTTTGTGACAACCAGACTCCAGACATCCCACAATCATTACAAATACTGTTAACACAATTCAACCAAGGTGAAGTATAAACACCAACCTGATCCAAATGTAACAAACACTTGTACATTATATAACTTAACTTAACTTACTTGTTTTACCAGTAATTAATCTCGCCCAGTAACCCATCATTGAACACTTAATATTTATGTCTATAGGATATTCACCATACACCATGTCATTACTTGTATACTTATGAACATATGATGTATGCTTTAAAAACTTCAAATAAAGCTGTTCTGATTCTCTAATAACTGTGTGTGTGTGTGTGTGTGTGTGTGTGTGTGTGTGTGTGTGTGTGTGTGTGTGTGTGTGTGTGTGTGTGTGTGTGTGTGTGTGTGTGTGTGTGTGTATCTGTGTTTGTGTGTGTGTGTCGTGTGTGTGTGTGTGTGTGTGTGTGTGTGCGTGTGTGTGTTTGTGTGTGTGTGTCTGTGTTTGTGTGTGTGTGTGTGTGTGTGTGTGTGTGTGTGTGTGTGTGTGTGTGTGTGTGTGTGTGTGTGTGTGTGTGTGTGTGTGTGTGTTCCTAAGTTTATGTATTGATTTACACGAACGTGATAACTAGATCTGTTTGGCTACGTACAGTTGGCTTAAGGTATTCCTCTAAGTCACCCCCAATGTTTATTGCTTGTGTGGTCATTTAGTTCGTGGATTATTCTTTTGCATATTATTATGCCCTTTGCGCCAATTGTCCCTGCATATCGAGATATATTTATTTTTTACCCCTTCCCCATTTACTAAACACTTGCAGAAAAGGCTATGGATTTTTTTTTTTATAAATGAATCTGTGTCATATTGTACGCGTTATTAACATTATTTGTTAAATATCACATGTTTATAAAGAGTGTTATCGTAATATCACCAAACATATGGATCGAAGCAATTAATACGATTAAGCTCAAAGTAACTTTAAAGCTATATCCATTGTCTGACATTTAGTTTATATACTGTATATAAGAATGGTTTAAGGATCTTCTTGGGCAAACTTGCCCTGTATGTACATTATATATCTATAGTTTGCCCAATCAGCACGATTACGTAATTTTCATCAAATCTTGGTTACTATTAGACGATTTTCTTTAGCTTATTATATACCTTCAGGACTCAAAAGGATAAATTCCGTCTCAATAAACCCCCTGAATAACATAAGTCCTTCTTAACTCCTTCAACACCATGACGCCATTTTACCTTTGATTCTGGCTATAATTAGATGATGTAATTATTATGTTCTCTCCACCAACCAACTTTACTCCTAAACTCGATTAATGAAATTAACAAACACATGTGGCAGTCCGGGGATTCGAACCCAGGACGCTCACATCGAAAATCAACACACTTATGCATTGCGCCACGAAGACAGTTATGCAATTTAAGAAGGACCTAGATTGCTAAGAGGGTTTATTGAGATCGTATTTACCCATGTGAGTCGTCTTGTTAGATTACAAACTAAACAAATTGTCTAATGGTAACCAGAATATGATGGAAATTAGGTAATGGTGGTGAAGGGGTTAAAGGTCTAATTAAGCCAAAATCACAGGTAGAAAGGTATCACCGTACTGAAGGGGTTAACATCACATTCTTCTCTCTCTCTCTCTCTCTCTCTCTCTCTCTCTCTCTCTCTCTCTCTCTCTCTCTCTCTCTCTCTCTCTCTCTCTCTCTCTCTCTCTCTCTCTCTCTCTCTCTCTCTCTCTCTCTCTCTCTCTCTCTCTCTCTCTCTCTCTCTCTCGTTTACTGATAGGCCATGAAATGTGTGTGTCTAGAAGTTAACTCTTTAGAATATACTATGATGAATTTCTTTTCTGTTTACTGGCTACCATTAAACGATATTATTCAGATTAGAAAGATTATCTGGAAGTCAGAGGGTGAATAATTGAGAATATTTACCCTTATAATTCCCACTGATCTTTCTTAAGCTGTATAAAATCGTCTACTGATAGCCAGAATGAACAGTACACTTCATCATGATCCTCAAGGGGATAATTCATGTCATATTTTACGAGCTATTATTCGTATTTGTTGTTATAGTATTAACACTTTTGTACCGGCGACGTCATTCTATTTTCATGTTAGCTATATTTGAGGAGTGTGTGCAGTTTACGAAAGATCTGTGGTAGTAAAAAGGGTTAAGTGAGATATTTCTAAGCCTATAAATTACTGGAGGCCCTATTTAAACTGAAGAAAGTCGTCTAATAATATCCAGAATAAAGTTAAATGGACGGCACCGGTACTGAAAGGGTTATAAGGTGTAGTGTATTTATTTTACCTATCCTAGTTATTTATTCTAGTTATTTATCCTAGTTATTTATTTTGTCTATCCTAGTTATTTATTCTAGTTATTTATCCTAGTTATTTATTTTGCCTATCCTAGTTATTTATTCTAGTTATTTATCCTAGTTATTTATTTTGCCTATCCTAGTTATTTATTCTAGTTATTTTATCCTAGTTTATTATGTTTTGCCTATCCTAGTTATTTATTCTAGTTATTTATCCTAGTTATTTATTTTGCCTATCCTAGTTATTTATTCTAGTTATTTATCCTAGTTATTTATTTTGCCTATCCTAGTTATTTATCCTAGTTATTTATCCTAGTTATTTATTTTGCCTATCCTAGTTATTTATTCTAGTTATTTATCCTAGTTATTTATTTTGCCTATCCTAGTTATTCATTCAGTTATTCCTTCCTTTCTTGTATTAATTATTACTCTATTTTTATTATATCCTTCCTTCCCTTCTTCCACTACTTCTTATTCTTTCATCTATCCTTTGTTCCCTTCCACTCCTTCCATCTATCCTTCCTTATTATATCCATCGTTCCCTTCCACTATTCCACTCATTCTTCTTCTTCCATCTATCCTTCATTCTTATTCCATCCTTCCTTCCCTTCCACTCTTCCACTCCTTCTTCTATCTATCCTTCTTTCTTATTCCATCCTTCATCCCCTTCCATTTCTTCTTCTTCCATTTATCCTACCTTCTTATTCCATCCTTCCTTCCCTCCCTTCCATTCTTCCACTCCTTCTTCTATCTATCCTTATTTCTTATTCCATCCTTCCTTCCCTCCCTTCCACTCTTCCACTCCCTCTTCTTCTATCTATCCTTATTTCTTATTCCATTCTTCCTTCCCTTTCACTCTTCCACTCCTTCTATCTATCCTTATTTCTTATTCCATTCTTCCTTTCCTTTCATTCTTCCACTCCTATCTATCCTTATTTCTTATTCCATTCTTCCTTCCCTTCCACTCTTCCACTCCTTCTTCTTCTATCTATCCTTATTTCTTATTCCATTCTTCCTTCCCTTCCACTCTTCCACTCCTTCTTCTATCTATCCTTATTTCTTATTCCATTCTTCCTTCCCTTCCATTCTTCCACTACTTCTTCTATCTATCCTTATTTCTTATTCCATTCTTCCTTCCCTTCCACTCTTCCACTCCTTCTTCTATCTATCCTTATTTCTTATTCCATTCTTTCCTTCCCATTCTTCCTTCCCTTCCACTTCCATTCTTCCACTCCTTCTCTATCTATCCTTATTTCTTATTCCATTCTTCTTCCTTCCCTTCCATTCTTCCACTCCTTCTTCTATCTATCCTTATTTCTTATTCCATTCTTCCTTTCCTTTCATTCTTCCACTCCTTCTATCTATCCTTATTTCTTATTCCATTCTTCCTTCCCTTCCATTCTTCCACTCCTTCTTCTATCTATCCTTATTTCTTATTCCATTCTTCCTTCCCTTTCACTCTTCCACTCCTTCTATCTATCCTTATTTCTTATTCCATTCTTCCTTCCCTTCCACTCTTCCACTCCTTCTTCTTCTATCTATCCTTATTTCTTATTCCATTCTTCCTTTCCTTCCATTCTTCCTTCCCTTCCACTCTTCCACTCCTTCTTCTTCTATCTATCCTTATTTCTTATTCCATTCTTCCTTCCCTTCCATTCTTCCACTCCTTCTTCTATCTATCCTTATTTCTTATTCCATTCTTCCTTCCCTTCCATTCTTCCACTCCTTCTTCTTATATCTATCCTTATTTCTTATTCCATTCTTCCTTCCCTTCCACTCTTCCACTCCTTCTTCTATCTATCCTTATTTCTTATTCCATTCTTCCTTCCCTTCCACTCTTCCACTCCTTCTTCTATCTATCCTTATTTCTTTTTCCATTCTTCCGTTCCTTCTCTTTTCCCTCCCCTGCTTCCTTCTCGTTCCATCCTTGCTGGCTTCCTTTTTATTTCATCTTCCTCTCCTTCCCATAGAGCAGTTGGGAGTATGTACATGCTTAGATTAATATGCAGTATTCGAGAATGCATAATATATCATAGGCTTGTGAATAAACCTTTAAATATCTTGATAGCGTAATGCTTAGTGCGCGGAATTTCGGTGTGAGTATCCTAAGTTCGAGTCCTTGGAGTACCGTACCACATGTATTCATTACTTTCACTGATTTCATTAATTAGGTTTATTTGTAAGTTAATTGGTGGGTTGGTGAAAACAAATATGAATTCCATCCTTCCTTTCTTTTTGTCATTCCTCCTTCTTATTTTATCATTCCTTCCCTTCCTCTTCCCTTCTTTACTATTCCATCCTTCTATCTTTTCATTCCTTCTTTCCTTCTTATTCAATCCTTCCTCCCCTTCCTCTTACTTTCTTTCCTTCTAATTTCATCTATCGTTCCTTCCTAAGCCATACTCCCTTCCTTTCTCTTTCTTCCATGCTTCCTTCTTTCCTTTCCATTCCTGCCTTCCTTTTTCATCCTTCCCTCCTTCCTTCTATTCCCTCCTTCCTCGCCCTCCCTTTTCCTCCCCCCACCCCCACCACTTTCCCCATAATTCCCCCCTTCCCTCCGTTTATAATATCTCTGTGTCCTTCACCGAGTTTCCTTCCTCTCCCCCCCCCCCCTCTTCTGACTTCCGGTGGGGGGAGGGGGTAGAGTCGGAGAATAGTGGAGGGTGTGGGAGAGGAGGGGGAAGTGGGAAGTGAAGGGGTAGGGGAAGAGAAGGGGTAGGGGAAGAGGAGGGGTGTGAGACTTGGAGAAGGTGGGGCTTTGGGGGGAAGCAGGGGGGTGGGGGTAGAGCTGTTTGTATTCTGTAGCTTCTCTGGGTTACTGTGGCGAACCTTATACTGTACATACACACAAAAACACACATACACACTCACATACACACACACACACACACACACAATCTCATTCGTAAATTTCCTTCTCATTCAACCACTTATTCACTCACCTCTCTCTCTCTCTCTCTCTCTCTCTCTCTCTCTCTCTCTCTCTCTCTCTCTCTCTCTCTCTCTCTCTCTCTCTCTCTCTCTCTCTCTCTCTCTCTCTCTCTCTCTCTCTCTCTCTCTCTCTTTGTTACGAAAGTAGTTCATTCTATTTTCGGTGAATTACCATGCATGCACAGTACAATATGAGCTAATGCAATTCCAAACCCCATGTTTATCATTAATTTATTCAGTATTTTGTAATTTCCTGTCAACCTTTTTGCAGTGTGCAGTCACTCATGAAAGTTCCCGGCCCCCTATACAATATATACGGTATATTTTGTCCGTTATGCAAATATACTTCTATGGATTTCTGGGTCGTCGGAGGCGTGTTCATAATATATATATAAGAAGACGAACTAAACAAAAGCTGTTATCATAGTAAAAATTTTACCATCAACTTTTATTGACGACTCTGATCTGGCAGCTCTTCTGTATCACTTTTATCAAATTTCAGTTACCTAAATCCATCCATCTTCAGTCTAGTTTCCAATACCAATGTAAATGATCACAGAAATGTTGCCGGAAGTATTTAGTCATCATAAATGTATGATAAAGCTCATGTGTGATACCACCTTAAAATCCAAGCAATTAGTGACTTGATGGATGAAGCAATACAATTGTTTTTGTTTTCACTTTCGCTCCCTCTCTCTTTGGCTTGTATCCATTCGGCCCCATTCAGCCTACTGTTTTAAGACGTTTACCCCCATATAGGTGTCAATATTTTCCTGGCGAGCGGTAGCGAGCCAGCATTTACAGTATATATTTTTTGTTTTGACAGCAAGCTAAATTTGTACATTTTTCGATAGAAAAATCTCTCCGGCGAAGCCGGATTTCTCCATAGAATGCTGGCTCGCTACCGCTGACCAGGAAGAAATCGACACCTGGATGGGGTAAATGTCTTAAAACAGTTGGCTAAATGGGGCCGAATGGATACAAGCCAGGGAAAGAGAGAAAAGGAGAGAAAGATAAAACAAAAAAAGCCGGTGACCCCCCTTAATGCATGTTACGAGAACATATTTATAAATCTTGGTTAAAGTTACTTTAACTCTACATTACCAGAGGTCAAGCTAAAGGTTATATAGATCTTAAGGTCAACTATTTTTCTAATGTCTTTTACACTGAATGATGAGTTTCCTTAACATATTTTTGTTTTGCCAGAGCACCAGTCCTGCAACCAAGAAATATTATCCTGAATTCAGTTCAAGGTCAAGGGTTACATTTTTTATATATATTTATAATATAGTTAATCAAACTCACTGTTTTCTTTGTACAAAAATAATATTTTGACCGAATTTCATATAAATATTCCAATAATTTAAGTTAAAGTTCAAGGTCGAAGGTCAAAACCAGAAAGTTCATTATTTTTCTCTATATTGACAGAGATGCTTAATGAAATAGATTGTAATTTTCTGAATGCCTTTTCCTGCGACAGTCAAGAAAGAGGGAAAATTCTAGTCAAGCCTTGTCAAGGTTGAAGTCACAGATAAAATTCATGTGGTAAGGTCAATAAATCAGTTTTTGTTATTATATATTATATTGTCATCAGATATACTGAGCTTATTGTCCATTACATGAAAGTTATAATAGCTGTTTTTTCAGATTAATTATTTGAAGATCAGAGTGAAGGTTAAGGTAACCTTTATTCATAACACAAATGGGTTTTTTTATTGGAAAGACAACAGTTTCTGCTTATCTTCAGCCAGTCTTCCACCTGAAGAGGGTTCAAGATGTGTCGAAACTATCGTGTCTCTGCAATAAATACTACAATCGATATGTGGGTTTAGTCTCCGATCTTGCATTTTTGGCGCTGTTAATTTCCCCTTCCCTGTATATATAATTATTCATAAAATGACTGGCTAATTATTAAAAAGGGTAAGGAAAATTCTGCATATTTGGTTTGATAATGCAAAGGTCATTGACAAGCTAAATATGCAGGGCCACAGTTAAGGTCACAGGGTTTGTTTATGTTCGTGTTTACATTCGTCTGAATTCCAATACACTCTCTTTGCTAGTAACCTTTTAACAATACACTAAAGGCGGACTAAATTTCATATAAATATTTCAAATGTTAAGGTCAACTGAGAGGAACGGTATGCTTTTCAGGCTTCATCATATCCAGCAGGTTGTAGGAAGAGTGTATTTAGAGGGAGAATTGGTATATAAAACACACACACACACACACACACACACACACACACACACACACACCTCCACTACTGTCCACATATATATTTCGCTCTGTAGGTAAAATAGTTAAATTAGTTCCCCCTCCCTGCCATTCTCCCTCCCCTCCTTCCTTCCATCATTCCTTCCTTTCATTCCTTCAATTCTTCCTTGCCGTTTTCCTTCCCTTTTTCTCTACCTTCTTATATATACAGTATATATATACATATATACTGTATATTCCCCTTTAGTTATTTCTTTTAATAAATTTCTTCCATTAGCAATCTATAATTATTTTCTCTCTCTCTCTCTCTCTCTCAGCAAGTCATGTGCAAGGAGTGGGACAAGGTTATTCTCTATCCCTCTTATAGTCTTTGTGTGTGTGTGCTTTTGTGTGTGTGTGTAATTAGGTGTATGTGTAATTAGGTGTATGTGTTTGTGTGTGTGTAATTAGGTGTATGTGTTTTTGTGTGTAATTAGGTGTATGCGTTTTCGTGTGTGTAATTATTTGTGTGTATATTTGAGTGTGTATAAATGTTTCTATCCTGTTTATAGTCTGCGCAGTGTGTGTGTGTGTGTGTGTGTGTGTGTGTGTGTGTATGTAATTAGGTGTGTATGTATGTGTATCTTATAGTCATCGTGTTGTGTGTATGTCTTTTCGTGTGTGTAATTGTGTGTGTGTGTGTGTATGTGTTTATGTGTAGCGCTGTGTATTCATGAGTAATTGTTTGTGTGTGTTTATGTGTATATTCATGTGAGCCATTGTGTTTGTGCGAGTGTTTTCATGCATGTGACTGTTTTCATGTGTGTGTGTTACGGTATTTATGTGTGTAATTGAGTGTGTGTGTGTGTGTGTGTGTAATTAGGTGTGTATGTATGTGTACTGTATGCGTCTATCCCTCTTATAGTCATCGTGTGCGTGTTGTGTGTATGTCTTTTCGTGTGTGTAATTGTGTTTGTGTGTGTTTATGTGTATATTCATGTGAGCCATTGTGTTTGTGCGAGTGTTTTCATGCATGTGACTGTTTTCATGTGTGTGTGTTACGGTATTTATGTGTGTAATTGAGTGTGTGTGTGTGTGTGTGTGTGTGTGTGTGCGCGCGTGTGCGCGCGCGCTAGTGGCTGTTGTAGGAGTGGAAGATTTGGTGGTGTAATGGTTTAGATGCTTATGTTCTGGGTGTGGTGTCCCGAGTTCGAATCCCGGGAGGACCATAATGCTTTCATTAGTGTATTCAAATGCATTGAAGTTTGTAATTGATGATTAATGTTAAGAACGGAGTGTTACTTAATAGGGAGATCCTACTACTTTTTATGTGTCTCCTAATTTTGAGATATTTCCCGGCACTGGCATGGTATTGAAGGGTTCTTTTTACACATGTATAAATACCGTGCCTTCAGAGAGGCTTATTGGACTTCCTGGGCCAGAGTGCTGACTTGGCACTGTGATAATGTAAGTATTTGCAAGGTTGTTGGCTCAGATTTTAAGGGGATTTTCTTTTGCACCCTAGACCTCCATCAAGCATAAAAACACATCCCCGAGACCCCCCCCCCCCCCTTCGACATAAATCTGTACACTTTTTCCGTAGAAAAATTTCTTGGTCAAAGGCCGGTTCCTCCTAAATTACACCTTAATGGCACGTAAGTTTATTTAATTGACAAAAAATAGGGCAAACGGTCTTAAAATCGCCACATAAATAGAGCGAACGTTCTATAATTTCAAAACTAATGAGGCTGAACATGCTAGAGAAGTAGGTTCATAAAATAAACCCTCAAGATGACCAAACAGCGTGTATCACAAGACTGACCCAGAGTTGTTATTGACTATGATGGGTTGTGTGGTACAGCTAGGAATGATGACAGTGATGACTATCCTCCCTGGTCACTTACTATGTGGTGTGACTGTGCACTACCAGCACAAGCTAAAGGATTTAAAACATATTTTTTACTTTTGTTTGTTATATATATATATATATATATATATATATATATATATATATATATATATATATATAATATTATACACAGTATTATATATATACCGGTATATATATATAACAAAAAATTGAGAGAGAGAGAGAGAGAGTGCATACCAGGAAATTCTCACAGCAACTCACTATAAATATATTTCAATCAGTATGCTCACTGGTATGCAGACAATGTTACAATAATGCCTGGGGAACAACAACAACAACAATAATTCCTCTTTGCATTAGGGCACCGGAGTCAGACATCCCAACACCAGTTTATTGTTAGGTGTAAAACTCTGTACACCCTGTCACTTCTCTTGCTTCACCGTGACCCGCGATATTCATAGACTCAAAAATGTTAGGTGTACAAAAACTTTCCTATTTCTACCACCAGACAGCAAACTATGAGGTGTGTGGTTGTGAGGGCGTGGGGTGATGGTGGAGAGAAGGTGTTAGACCTGTTAGGTGTGTGGTTGTAAGGGTGATGGTGAAGAGAAGGGGTTAGAGCTGTTAGGTGTGTGGTTATGAGGGTGTAGGGTGATGGTGGAGAGAAGGTGTTAGAGCTGTTAGGTGTGTGGTTGTGAGGGAGTAGGGTGATGGTGGAGAGAAGGGGTTAGAGCTGTTAGGTGTGTGGTTATGAGGGTGTAGGGTGATGGTGGAGAGAAGGGGTTAGAGCTGTTAGGTGTGTGGTTGTAAGGGTGATGGGGAGAGAAGGGGTTAGAGCTGTTAGGTGTGTGGTTGTAAGGGTGATGGGGACAGAAGGGGTTAGAGCTGTTAGGTGTGTGGTTGTAAGGGTGATGGGGAGAGAAGGGGTTAGAGCTGTTAGGTGTGTGGTTGTAAGGGTGATGGGGAGAGAAGGGGTTAGAGCTGTTAGGTGTGTGGTTGTAAGGGTGATGGGGAGAGA
Organism: Paralithodes platypus; assembly: GCA_032716605.1. Lineage (NCBI taxonomy): Eukaryota > Metazoa > Arthropoda > Malacostraca > Decapoda > Lithodidae > Paralithodes > Paralithodes platypus. The sequence goes on along the minus strand of CM064576.1, from coordinate 17,429,068 downwards.
AGGGGTTAGAGCTGTTAGGTGTGTGGTTGTAAGGGTGATGGGGAGAGAAGGGGTTAGAGCTGTTAGGTGTGTGGTTGTAAGGGTGATGGGGAGAGAAGGGGTTAGAGCTGTTAGGTGTGTGGTTGTAAGGGTGATGGGGAGAGAAGGGGTTAGAGCTGTTAGGTGTGTAGTTGTAAGGGTGATGGGGAGAGAAGGGGTTACAGCTGTTAGGTGTGTGGTTGTAAGGGTGATGGGGAGAGAAGGGGTTAGAGCTGTTAGGTGTGTGGTTATGAGGGTGTAGGGTGATGGTGGAGAGAAGGGGTTAGAGCTGTTACGTGTGTGATTGTGAGGGTGATGGGGGAGAGAAGGGGTTAGAGCTGTTAGGTGTGTGGTTGTAAGGGTGATGGGGAGAGAAGGGGTTAGAGCTGTTAGGTGTGTGGTTGTAAGGGAGATGGGAGAGAAGGGGTTAGAGCTGTTAGGTGTGTGGTTGTAAGGGTGATGGGGAGAGAAGGGGTTAGAGCTGTTAGGTGTGTGGTTGTAAGGGTGATGGGGAGAGAAGGGGTTAGAGCTATTAGGTGTGGTTGTAAGGGTGATGGGGAGAGAAGGGGTTAGAGCTGTTAGGTGTGTGGTTGTGAGGGTGATGGGGGAGATAAGGGGTTGGAGCTGTTAGGTGTGTGGTTGTAAGGGTGATGGGGAGAGAAGGGGTTAGAGCTGTTAGGTGTGAGGGTGTAGGGTGATGGGGGGAGAAAAGGGGTTAGAGCTGTTAGGTGTGTGGTTGTGAGGGTGATGGGGAGAGAAGGGGTTAGAGCTGTTAGGTGTGTGGTTGTGAGGGTGTAGGGTGATGGTGGAGAGAAGGGGTTAGAGCTGTTAGGTGTGTGGTTGTGAGGGTGTAGGGTGATGGTGAAGAGAAGGTGATAGAGCTGTTAGGTGTGTGGTTGTGAGGGTGTAGGGTGATGGGGAGAGATGGGGTTAGAGCTGTTAGGTGTGTGGTTGTGAGGGTGTAGGGTGATGGGGGAGAGGAGGGGTTAGAGCTGTGAGGGTGTAGGGTGATGGTGGAGAGAAGGGGTTAGAGCTGTTAGGTGTGAGGGTGTAGGGTGATGGGGGAGAGGAGGGGTTAGAGCTGTGAGGGTGTAGGGTGATGGTGGAGAGAACGGGTTAGAGCTGTTAGGTGTGAGGATGTAGGGTGATGGTGGAGAGAAGGGGTTAGAGCTGTTAGGTGTGAGGGTGTAGGGTGATGGGGGAGAGAATGGGTTAGAGCTGTTAGGTGTGTGGTTGTGATGGTGTAGGGTGATGGGGGAGAGAAGGGGTTAGAGCTGTTAGGCGTGTGGTTGTGAGGGTGATGGGGGAGAGAAGGGGTTAGAGCTGTTAGGTGTGTGGTTGTGATGGTGTAGGGTGATGGGGGAGAGGAGGGGTTAGACCTGTTAGGTGTGTGGTTGTGAGGGTGTAGGGTAATGGGGGAGAGAAGGGGTTAGAGCTGTTAGGTGTGTGGTTGTGAGGGTGTAGGGTGATGGGGGAGAGAAGGGGTTAGAGCTGTTAGGTGTGGTTGTGATGGTGTAGGGTGATGGGGGAGAGGAGGGGTTAGAGCTGTTAGGTGTGTGGTTGTGAGGGTGTAAGGTAATGGGGGAGAGAAGGGGTTAGAGCTGTTAGGTGTGTGGTTGTAAGGGTGATGGGGGAGAGAAGGGGTTAGAGCTGTTAGGTGTGTGGTTGTGAGGGTGTAGGGTGATGGTGGAGAGGTGTTAGAGCTGTTAGGTGTGTGGTTGTGAGGGTGTAGGGTGATGGTGGAGAGAAGGGGTTAGAGCTGTTAGGTGTGTGGTTGTAAGGGTGATGGGGAGAGAAGGGGTTAGAGCTGTTAGGTGTGTGGTTATGAGGGTGTAGGGTGATGGTGGAGAGAAGGGGTTAGAGCTGTTAGGTGTGTGGTTGTGAGGGTGATGTGGGAGAGAAGGGGTTAGAGCTGTTAGGTGTGTGGTTGTAAGGGTGATGGGGAGAGAAGGGGTTAGAGCTGTTAGGTGTGTGGTTGTAAGGGTGATGGGGAGAGAAGGGGTTAGAGCTGTTAGGTGTGTGGTTGTAAGGATGATGGGGAGAGAAGGGGTTAGAGCTGTTAGGTGTGTGGTTGTGAGGGTGATGGTGGAGAGAAGGGGTTAGAGCTGTTAGGTGTGTGGTTGTAAGGGTGATGGGGAGAGAAGGGGTTGGAGCTGTTAGGTGTGTGGTTGTAAGGGTGATGGGGAGAGAAGGGGTTAGAGCTGTTAGGTGTGTGGTTGTGAGGGTGTAGGGTGATGGTGGAGAGAAGGGGTTAGAGCTGTTAGGTGTGTGGTTGTGAGGGTGTAGGGTGATGGTGGAGAGAAGGTGATAGAGCTGTTAGGTGTGTGGTTGTGAGGGTGTAGGGTGAAGGGGAGAGATGGGGTTAGAGCTGTTAGGTGTGTGGTTGTAAGGGTGTGTAGGGTGATGGGGAGAGGAGGGGTAAGAGTTGTGAGGGTGTAGGGTGATGGTGGAGAAAAGGGTTTAGAGCTGTTAGGTGTGAGGGTGTAGGGTGATGGGGGAGAGGAGGGGTTAGAGCTGTGAGGGTGTAGGGTGATGGTGGAGAGAAGGGGTTAGAGCTGTTAGGTGTGAGGATGTAGGGTGATGGTGGAGAGAAGGGGTTAGAGCTGTTAGGTGTGAGGGTGTAGGGTGATGGGGCAGAGAAGGGGTTAGAGCTGTTAGGTGTGTGGTTGTGATGGTGTAGGGTGATGGAGGAGAGAAGGGGTTAGAGCTGTTAGGCGTGTGGTTGTGAGGGTGATGGGGGAGAGAAGGGGTTAGAGCTGTTAGGTGTGTGGTTGTGATGGTGTAGGGTGATGGGGGAGAGGAGGGGTTAGACCTGTTAGGTGTGTGGTTGTGAGGGTGTAGGGTGATGGGGGAGAGAGATGGGTTAGAGCTGTTAGCAGGGGTGTGGTTGTGAGGTGTAGGGTGATGGGGGAGAGAAGGGGTTAGAGCTGTTAGGTTGTGGTTATGAGGTGTAGGGTGATGGTGGAGAGAAGGGGTTTAGAGCTGTTAGGTGTGTGGATGTGAGGGTGTAGGGTGATGGTGGAGAGAAGGTGATAGAGCTGTTAGGTGTGTGGTTGTGAGGGTGTAGGGTGATGGGGAGAGATGGGGTTAGAGCTGTTAGGTGTGTGGTTGTGAGGGTGTAGGGTGATGGGGGAGAGGAGGGGTTAGAGCTGTGAGGGTGTAGGGTGATGGTGGAGAGAAGGGGATAGAGCTGTTAGGTGTGAGGGTGTAGGGTGATGGGGGAGAGGAGGGGTTAGAGCTGTGAGGGTGTAGGGTGATGGTGGAGAGAAGGGGTTAGAGCTGTTAGGTGTGAGGATGTAGGGTGATGGTGGAGAGAAGGGGTTAGAGCTGTTAGGTGTGAGGGTGTAGGGTGATGGGGGAGAGAAGGGGTTAGAGCTGTTAGGTGTGTGGTTGTGATGGTGTAGGGTGATGGGGGAGAGAAGGGGTTAGAGCTGTTAGGCGTGTGGTTGTGAGGGTGATGGGGGAGAGAAGGGGTTAGAGCTGTTAGGTGTGTGGTTGTGATGGTGTAGGGTGATGGGGGAGAGGAGGGGTTAGACCTGTTAGGTGTGTGGTTGTGAGGGTGTAGGGTAAAGGGGGAGAGAATAGGTTAGAGCTGTTAGGTGTGTGGTTGTGAGGGTGTAGGGTGATGGGGGAGAGAAGGGGTTAGAGCTGTTAGGTGTGGTTGTGATGGTGTAGGGTGATGGGGGAGAGGAGGGGTTAGAGCTGTTAGGTGTGTGGTTCTGAGGGTGATGGGGAGAGAAGGTGTTAGGTGTGTGGTTGTGAGGGTGTAGGGTGATGGGGGATATATGGGGTTAGAGCTGTTAGGTGTGTGGTTGTGATGGGTGTAGGGTGATGGGGGAGAGGAGGGGTTAGAGCTGTTAGGTGTGTGGTTCTGAGGGTGATGGGGAGAGAAGGTGTTAGGTGTGTGGTTGTGAGGGTGTAGGGGTGATGGGTGAGAGAAGGGGTTAGAGCTGTTAGGTGTGTGGTTGTGAGGGTGAGGGTGATGGTGGAGAGAAGGGGTTAGAGCTGTTTGGTGTGTGGTTATGAGGGTGTAGGGTGATGGTGGAGAGATGGGGTTAGAGCTGTTAGGTGTGTGTTGTGAGGTGTAGGGTGATGGGGGAGAGGGGTTAGAGCTGTGATGTAGGGTGATGGTGGGTTAGAGCTGTGAGGGTGTAGGGTGATGGTGGAGAGAAGGGGTTAGAGCTGTTAGGTGTGTGGTTGTGGGGGTGATGAGGGAGAGAAGGGGTTAGAGCTGTTAGGTGTGTGGTTGTAAGGGTGATGGGGAGAGAAGGGGTTAGAGCTGTTAGGTGTGTGGTTGTAAGGGTGATGGGGAGAGAAGGGGTTAGAGCTGTTAGGTCTGTGGTTGTAAGGATGATGGGGGAGAGAAGGGGTTAGAGCTGTTAGGTGTGTGTTGTGAGGGTGAGGTGATGGTGGAGAGAAGGGGTTAGAGCTGTAAGGTGTGTGGGTGTAAGGGTGATGGGGAGAGAAGGGGTTGGAGCTGTTAGGTGTGTGGTTGTAAGGGTGATGGGGAGAGAAGGGGTTAGAGCTGTTAGGTGTGTGGTTGTGAGGGTGTAGGGTGATGGTGGAGAAGGGGTTAGAGCTGTTAGATGTGTGGTTGTGAGGGTGTAGGGTGATGGGGGAGAGGAGTGAGAGATGTGTGGTTGTGAGGGTGTAGGGTGATGGGGAGAGATGGGGTTAGAGCTGTTAGGTGTGTGGTTGTGAGGGTGTAGGGTGATGGGGGAGAGGAGGGGTTAGAAATGTGAGGGTGTAGGGTGATGGTGGAGAGAAGGGGATAGAGCTGTTAGGTGTGAGGGTGTAGGGTGATGGGGGAGAGGAGGGGTTTAGAGCTGTGAGGGTGTAGGTGATGGTGGGAGAGAAGGGTTAGAGCTGTTAGGTGTGAGGATGTAGGGTGATGGTTGGAGAAAGGGGTTAGAGCTGTTAGGTTGTGTGGTAGGGTGATGGGGGAGAGAATTGGCTGTAGCTATTAGGGGTGTTGTTGTGAGGGTGTAGGGTGATGGAGGAGAGAAGGGGTTAGAGCTGTTAGGCGTGTGGTTGTGAGGGTGATTGGGGAGAGAAGGGGTTAGGCTGTTTAGGTGTGTGGTTGTGATGGTGTAGGGTGATGGGGGAGAGGAGGGGTTAGACCTGTTAGGTGTGTGGTTGTGAGGGTGTAGGGTGATGGGGGAGAGATGGGGTTAGAGCTGTTAGGCAGGGGTGTGGTTGTGAGGGTGTAGGGTGATGGGGGAGAGAAGGGGTTAGAGCTGTTAGGTGTGTGGTTATGAGGGTGTAGGGTGATGGTGGAGAGAAGGGGTTAGAGCTGTTAGGTGTGTGGATGTGAGGGTGTAGGGTGATGGTGGAGAGAAGGTGATAGAGCTGTTAGGTGTGTGGTTGTGAGGGTGTAGGGTGATGGGGAGAGATGGGGTTAGAGCTGTTAGGTGTGTGGTTGTGAGGGTGTAGGGTGATCGCGCAGAGGAGGGGTTAGAGCTGTGAGGGTGTAGGGTGATGGTGGAGAGAAGGGGATAGAGCTGTTAGGTGTGAGGGTGTAGGGTGATGGGGGAGAGGAGGGGTTAGAGCTGTGAGGGTGTAGGGTGATGGTGGAGAGAAGGGGTTAGAGCTGTTAGGTGTGAGGATGTAGGGTGATGGTGGAGAGAAGGGGTTAGAGCTGTTAGGTGTGAGGGTGTAGGGTGATGGGGGAGAGAAGGGGTTAGAGCTGTTAGGTGTGGTTGTGAGGGGGGAGGGTGATGGGGGAGAGAAGGGTTAGAGCTATTAGGCGTGTGGTTGTGAGGGTGATGGGGAGAGAAGTGTTAGAGCTGTTAGGTGTGTGGTTGTGATGGTGTAGGGTGATGGGGGAGAGGAGGGGTTAGACCTGTTAGGTGTGTGGTTGTGAGGGTGTAGGGTAAAGGGGGAGAGAATAGGTTAGAGCTGTTAGGTGTGTGGTTGTGAGGGTGTAGGGTGATGGGGGAGAGAAGGGGTTAGAGCTGTTAGGTGTGGTTGTGATGGTGTAGGGTGATGGGGGAGAGGAGGGGTTAGAGCTGTTAGGTGTGTGGTTCTGAGGGTGATGGGGAGAGAAGGTGTTAGGTGTGTGGTTGTGAGGGTGTAGGGTGATGGGGGATATATGGGGTTAGAGCTGTTAGGTGTGTGGTTGTGATGGTGTAGGGTGATGGGGGAGAGGAGGGGTTAGAGCTGTTAGGTGTGTGGTTCTGAGGGTGATGGGGAGAGAAGGTGTTAGGTGTGTGGTTGTGAGGGTGTAGGGTGATGGGGGAGAGAAGGGGTTAGAGCTGTTAGGTGTGTGGTTGTGAGGGTGTAGGGTGATGGTGGAGAGAAGGGGTTAGAGCTGTTTGGTGTGTGGTTATGAGGGTGTAGGGTGATGGTGGAGAGATGGGGTTAGAGCTGTTAGGTGTGTGGTTGTGAGGGTGTAGGGGTGATGGGGGAGAGGAGGGGTTAGAGCTGTGAGGGTGTAGGGTGATGGTGGAGAGAAGGGGTTAGAGCTGTGAGGGTGTAGGGTGATGGTGGAGAGAAGGGGTTAGAGCTGTTAGGTGTGAGGATGTAGGGTGATGGTGGAGAGAAGGGGTTAGAGCTGTTAGGTGTGAGGTTGTAGGGTGATGGGGGAGAGAAGGGGTTACAGCTGTTAGGTGTGTGGTTGTGATGGTGTAGTCGGTTAGGGGGGAGAGAGGGGGATAGAGCTGTTAGGTGTGTGGTTGTGGGGGTGAGGGGGGAGAGAAGGGGTTAGAGCTGTTAGGTGTGTGGTTGTGATGGTGTAGGGTGATGGGGGGAGGAGGGTTATAGCTGTTAGGTGTGTGGTTGTGAGGGTGTAGGGGTAATGGGGGAGAGCAGAGGTTAGAGCTGTTAGGTGTGTGGTTGTGAGAGTGTAAGGTAAAGAAGGAGAGAAGGGGTTAGAGTTGTTAGGTGAGAGGTTGTAGGGTGATGGGGGAGAGAAGGGGTTAGAGCTGTTAGGTGTGTGGTTGTGAGGGTGTAGGGTGATGGTGGAGAGGTGTTAGAGCTGTTAGGTGTGTGGTTGTGAGGGTGTAGGGTGATGGTGGAGAGAAGGGGTTAGAGCTGTTAGGTGTGTGGTTGTAAGGGTGATGGGGAGAGAAGGTGTTAGGTGTGTGGTTATGAGGGTGTAGGGTGATAGATGGGGTTAGAGCTGTTAGGCAGGGGTGTGGTTGTGAGGGTGTACAAAGGAATATACAAAGGAGAACAAACTGCAACAGACCTATTGGTCCTTACGGGGCAGTTTGGATATCTAAAACTACTAATCTACTGACTACGAGGTAGAGAAAAGGATAGCAAAGAAGAAGGCTCCTCCCCACCCACCACTCCCTCCAGCTAATGCTGGCATGGAAACAGATAGGAAAAATACCATGCAGTATTGAAAAACTGACACGGAAATTCGAACAGGACAGGGAGAAAAAAGAAGTTGATTTGTAATCTAAGCTAACTCTATTTACTACAATTCTGAAAGGGAACAGATGTATGAAAATCAATATACATTGCGGTATGCGTTGACATTTCGTTGCGCGTTATTCTGAAAGAAACTGTGTTAATCGGGGGTTATTTGCCATGTGTTTATCCAGATGGTTCTTAAATGTTTCGACAGTATTACAGTTTACAATGTTCGAGGGTAGTCTGTTTCCAATTATTCACAACGCGGTTGAAGAAGAAATGCTTCGCCTCGTGAGAATGAAAACGCTTGCCTATAATCTTATAACCATTGTTTCTCGTGTTTGCTTGATTGATCGTAAATAATTCGCTTACATTTAGGTTGCTGAATCCCTTGAAGATTTTGAACACCTCTATTAGGTCACCTCTCATTCTGCGCTTTGTTAAGCTAAACAAATTTAGTTCTTTTAAGCGCTCTTCGTACGGTTTATTACGCAATCTAGGTATCATTTTAGTGACTCTGCGTTGCACCCTTTCAAGTTTATTTATGTCCTTTTGGTAGTACGGTGACCAGAATTGCACGCAGTATTCGAGATGGGGACGCACCAATGAGTTGAATAGAGTAAGTATGATTTTTTCTGATTTGAATTTGAATGTTCTGCCGATGAAACCCACCAATTTATTAGCAGTTTTTATTACCTCTGTACACTGTTTACTCGGCTTCAGGTCACTTGATATTATATAGGGTGAGGGTGTAGGGTGATGGGGGAGAGAAGGGGTTAGAGCTGTTAGGTGTGGTTGTGAGGGTGTAGGGTGATGGGGGAGAGAAGGGGTTAGAGCTGTTTGGTGTGTGGTTGTGAGGGTGTAGGGTGATGGGGGAGAGATGGGGTTAGAGCTGTTAGGTGTGTGGTTGTGAGGGTGTAAGGTGATGGGGGGAGAGATGGGGTTAGAGCTGTTAGGCAGGGGTGTGGTTGTGAGGGTGATGGGGAGAGAAGGGGTTAGAGCTGTTAGGTGTGTGGTTGTGAGGGTGTAGGGTGATGGGGGAGAGAAGGGGTTAGAGCTGTTAGGTGTGTGGTTGTGAGGGTGTAGGGTGATGGGGGAGAGATGGGGTTAGAGCTGTTTGGTGTTTGGTTGTGAGGGTGTAGGGTGATGGGGGAGAGATGGGGTTAGAGCTGTTAGGCAGGGGAGGCCACAGGACATTTGCCGCCGATAGTACATAGCAATGAGTAGGTTGAAAGTTGCTGTGAGAAGTTCGTATTTGGCTCTCATAGAAACCAGGTTGCTATGCTTGTGGAGGTTCAGTGCTAGAACCCTTCTGGTATCCCTGGGATCTGGGGTTTGATTCCCAGAGAGGTAATTATGTTATTATGGTATTTAATTGTACAGTCACCCCTGTAAGTCCTTCCTTTCCTCCACACTATCAAATGAAAGGTGAACGTCCTTAGGACCTAAGCCATTTAAATTGTATGATTCCATTAATTATAACCCCCTGAGGATTATGACTCATTTGTACAGTATATTCTGGCTATCATTAGACGATTTTATACAACTTACGAAGTATCTGTGGGCATCAAAAGGGTAAATAGTGCCTCAATCAACTCTCTGACTTCCATATACCCTAACATATCTGAGTAAAATCGTCTAATAATAGCCAGAATAAACAGTCAAAACGCGTGATTATCCTCAAGGGGTTAACTCTCGATACAGTGACCAAGACATGAACCTGGGACAAGGGCTGTGGAGGAGGGACAGGGTTTAAGGGAATGGTTTATTTTTCTTGACTCCCTTCTCCCTCATGCTTAGCCCCTTTCGCTTTGACATTGTTAAGACGTTTGCCCAATTAGTTTTTAGATTTAAGACCTCTCGCCCGATTTATGTGTTAATGTTAAGATCTTTCGTACGATTCAGGTGTTAATTTTTTCCTGGCGAGCGAAAGCGAGCCTGAAATTTGGGAGGAGCCGGCTTCGAACGAAAATTTTTACAAATTTATAGAAAATAATACAAAACACCCTCTTAAAGGTCTCACAAGTTTCTATTCAGTTTGAAAGTGGCTTTGTGAGATTTACCGGTACCCTTTTGTAATAATGTTGTTGGAAGTGAGTAAACCATTTATCCTCGCTAATCCTACTAATATGCGTTAAGGGTTTACTTTTTGGTCGATTATTTAATCTATATATTATGTTTCTAGTTTCCTCCCTAAACCTCCATCGAGCTGTAAAAAACTCTCCCTAGACCCCCCTTCAAGATAAATTTGTACCTTTTTCGGTAGAAAATATTTCCGGCCGAAGGCCGGTTTCTCTAAACATTTCAGGCTAGCTAACGCTCGCCATGAAAAAAATTGACACCTACTGTAAATGGCACGAAAGATCCTAATATTGACAAAGAAATGGGGCGTAAAGTCTTAAAATCACCAATCTACTAGGCCGAACGTCTTAAAATCTATTAAACAATGAGGTTTTAATAAACATGCGGGAGAAGGGGACCAGAAAAACCGGCCCATCCCCTTAAGGGAGATGAGTTATATTTGTATTTTGTATTATTAATATTTAGTTTATTCCCTAGACCTCCACCAAGCTTAGAATAAAAAAATACCCCCAAGACCCCCATTCGAGATAATTTTGTACATTTGTCTGTAGAATAATTCACTGTCCGAAGGCCGGTCCCTCCTAAATTACAGGCGCGCTATCGCCCGCCAGGAAACAATCGGTCAATGTTACGGATATTTTTTACAGTGTAGTGGAGCCTTATAAAATGTGTTCAGATTAACCCTTTCAGTGCAAAAACGCCTTTATAATTCTGATTCTGGCTACAAATAGGCGATTTTATGCAGTTTAAGGACCATATGTTATTCAGAAGGTTTATTGAGATCGTGTTTGCCTCTTTTGAGTCGTGAAGGTTCATTAAAAGCTAAAGAAAATCAGCTAATGGTAGCCCTACGTCATCGTGCTGAAGGGGTTAAAGTTGACGTTGTAAAGGTGGGACTCGTACTTTTGACCGACACGGTACACGTATGTAAATGTTGAAACAGTGTGTGTGTGTGTGTGTGTGTGTGTTGGGGGGGTGAGGGCTCTGTGTGTGTAAGGGAGGGCTGTATGTGTGTGTGAGGGAGGTCTGTATGGCTGTATGTGTGTGTGAGGGAGGTCTGTATGTGTGTGTGTGTGTGTGTGTGTGTGTGTGAACAAGGGTTAGTGATGGTTGTATAATTACCTAGTTGTATAATTACCTAGTTGTATTTACCTATTGTACAGGTAGTTGTAGTTTACCGGAGTTGAACTAAACTCGTGTTGTCCCGTCTCACAGTCTACTTATGTGGATATGTGTGTGGGTGTGGGTGAGTGTGTGTGGTAGAGGGTGTGTGGGTGAGAGAGAGAGAGTAAGTGCATTCGCGTGAAGTGGCCGTGTATGTGTGTGTAGCCTATATGTATGCGAGTATGTGCGTTAGAGGTGACAGAATCTACTCGTGCCTGGTGTGTGTGTGTGTGTGTGGGTGTGTGTACCTAGAGGGTCGCGTGTGTACATAATCTGGCACCTCTCCATTTGTACTGGGGGAGGTAAGAATGTTTGTTCTGAGTTACTAACATAGTGGGTGTGTGTGTGTTCTGAGTTACTAACATGGTGTGTGGGTTTGTGAGTGTGTGTGTGGGAGGGGGGGGGGGGGGGGGGGGGTTAGTGGGAGTGTGTTTGGGGTGGGTTAGTGTGAGCGTGTGTGTGTGTGTTGGTTAGTGTGGGTGTGTGTGTTTTGAGGTATTAACATGGTGTGTGTCTGTGATCTAAGTTAACATCATGGTGTGTGGGTTTGTATATTAGGGTGAGAGGGGAGGGTGTGTGGGTGTAAAGAGGAAAGATGAAGGGGAGGAGGCTAGTGTGTGTGAATGTATGTATGTTCAGAGTTATCAACATGGTGTATAGGATTACGTGTACGGTACTTAAAGTGTTGTGTTGAGTATGGGCTTACGTAGAAAAATATATAATGATAATAAAAAGATGTTGAGTTTGTGTGAGTAGGGAGGGTTGTGTGCGTATATATATATATATATATATATATATATATATATATATATATATATATATATATATATATATATAATAGAGAGAGAGAGAGCGAGATATTCAAATAGTACTAATTAAACTATCGTGAATAAATAAAAAAAATCCAACTGTCTATAAAATTACACCAAATAATATAATACCCAGTGTGAAATTCGTGTTTGTAATCAATAGAACAAAAAATATACACTGAGTAATGTCGCTCGCTCCCTCTATACCAATTAATCTGTGTGTGATAACTCGGGTTCGAATCCTGGTGGATCACATATGCTTTCATTAATTTCATTGGAGGTGTTTGGTGGTGTGGTCAAATTAATAAAAAATAGATTGTCAGTAGGTTCAGGGATATTTCGTAGCGAGGCCGGTCTATATGATCTGTGCCCCAGGAATATTCTTTCCTCTCACTTAAACATTAGGGCTACCATAGTGCGGTGGGGATATGAACATGATTAGATTAATATCCAGTATTCGAGAATGGATAATAATTCGTAGGCGTGTGCATAAACCTTTAACCGTCATGGTGGTGTAATGGTTAAGGTGTCTAAAAATCTGTGTGTGATAACCCGGGTTCGAATACTGGTGGATCACATATGCTTTAATTAATTTCATTGGAGGTGTTTGGTGTTGTGGTGAAATTAATAAAACCTAGATTATTACGTACTTCAAAGTACAGTTGGCCAAATAAGTCGTGTCGCCGCTGCCATTACGTTTTGCTCGCTGTATACCTATTAGTGTCTGTCAGATGTTGAATAGGGTGTGTAAACATGTCTCACTCGCAACGATGAATTAATGTTTAGATAGTGCTGATACCAATTATTGATCGAAATATACTTGGTGCCGCGGAATCACTTATTTGGCAGACTGTACCAAGTCAGTGTTCCCGTACGCTCTCATTACTGCCATATTGAAAATAGGGTTAAATGTGGACAGTGTTAAGGGGAGATGGGTCGTTTATCTAGATCCCCTTCTTCCTCATGATTAGCCCCATTAGTTTTCAGATTTTAGATGTTTGCCCCATTAGTTTGTCGAGGGAGGAGGAAGACTCGAAAAAACAACTGCCTCCCCTTAATGTCAAGTATTTATAATTAACAACATATTTCGCTAGAAAATTTTGGCAATAGCTGCATAATCAAGCTCTGGAGACATAGCAATTTACCATCAGCTGGAAATATATAGACTATAGTTGCCGATACAAGTGCAAATAATCCCGAAATATTGCCAGAAAATACTTGCCCATGGAAAAATGACGGAGAAAGTGTTCGTGTTCCAGAGGTTTATATAATACCAAATCATGTTACAACGCATTTTTTTTTTTTGTTGTAATCGAATGCATTGTTATCTTATTTGGTATTACTGTATATCTTATATTTTTCAGGGTGACTATAATATATTTATTTACTTTTTTATTTTATTTTTCTATTTTGTATTTCAGTTTTTCTTACTCGATTCTTTGGCTCCACAATTCTTGTTCCGTGTTTCTCCAATTGTTTCTCTCTCTCTTTTTTTTTTTTAATGAAATACGTATATACAGACCATGTGACAATTAAATGAGGAAACTATAATAACGCATCTGAATAATGCCAACCTGACTTATAAACACAAATATGAATGTAACCAGACGACGATGCTGTTGTTTCAGTGGAATAATGGCTCTTTGAGCAGTATGTAACGCCTTACTAGTGGTTGTCCCCTCACAGGATGGGGGGCGCTGCTCAATAAACTCGCCCCTCGGGGCAAAATCAAAATCAATCTCTTTCTCTCTTTCTCTCCATCAGATAAGATAAGATATAATGCGGACTGTGAAAAAACGTCCCTAAACCGTAATTATGAGAGAGAGAGAGAGAGAGAGAGAGAGAGAGAGAGAGAGAGAGAGAGAGAGAGAGAGAGAGAGAGAGAGAGAGAGAGAGAGAGAGTAGAGAGAGAGAGAGAGAGAGAGAGTAGAGAGAGAGTAGAGAGAGAGTAGAGAGAGAGTAGAGAGAGAGTAGAGAGAGAGAGAGAGAGAGAGAGAGAGAGAGAGAGAGAGAGAGAGAGAGAGAGAGAGAGAGAGAGAGAGAGAGAGAGAGAGAGAGGAGAGAGAGAGAGAGAGAGAGGAGAGAGAGAGAGAGAGAGGGAGAGAGAGAGAGAGAGAGAGTACGAGTGTGACGGGAGAGAGTAGGGAGAGAGACGGATGAGAGAGAGAGAGAGAGAGATTTAGTTAGAAAAATATCCTTGCATGACTGGAATTGCATGAAGAAAATTGCACATAAGAGTGAGAAACGATATTCTATGCATTTTAAGTACCGTAGGCCGGACATCTTGACTTCTGTCCTCTCTAACTCAAGAAGGGTTTGAGCAAATGGGATGAAATATTTTACACTTATTCCCTGGCTGACTCTTCCCAAATGGTAAAAATAATGGCTTGTTTACTCTTTTCTGAGTTATGGAGATTATTGGTGAAGGTTGTTGGCGTAATTACAATGCACAGATTATAGCATAAAAGGTTTATATCGACACGTGCATCCCATCACCTCTGTTATCTACCTCCACAAATCTATGCCCAAGATATGTAGAGCCATTATGTGTGTGTTTTTTTAAATAAGGCTATGGTGGTACATTGTACGGAGTGTATCTACAATGTCATTGGTAATATATATATATATATATATATATATATATATATATATATATATATATATATATATATATATATATACAGTATAATATATATATATATATATATATATATATATATATATACAGTATATATATATATATATATATATATCAATAGATATTATATATATATATATATATACCGGTATATATATATACCGGTATATATATATATAATCTATATATATATATATATATATATAGATATATATATATACCGGTATATATATATATATATATATATATATATATATATATTATATATATATATATATATATATTATATATATAGAAAGATAGATTGATTGATGGATAATGTCAAGATTTATTCTATGACTCCTTAACTTAGACTATTCTTCCTTAATGGGGATAGGTGGGGCAAAGGAGAATATGTATTAACGTCTATGTTATCTAATTATTTAAGATTTTTAGTCAAACTATTATTTTTTTTGTAACGTGGCATATCTTTCATGTTATCCCTTGCTAACTCTGGGCCATTGTATATTGCTTATGAAGAACCTTTATCAATTAAGGAAATACAAACAGGGCTGTTTTAAGCTAACTAAAATCGTCAAATAATACATTAAAAAATATTAAATGTGCGTTATGAGTATACTGAAAAGGTTATACCACCTCTTAGTTATATTTATGTTTTTTTTTTCTTTTTTTGTTTTTTTTTATGGTATTAACTAGAGGCACTATAGTTAAAGCTATCGGCTAACTTTGTTAATTCGGTAGCCAATTTGGTGCCGCAATTAGCTAACAAGGGGAGCAATGATTTTGTATTTATTTATCTTATCTTTTTGTTTTTTCTCGCGTGGAGCTTATATCCCTGTAAAGACCAAACTAAACATCCTGCCTCAGTATTGCTAAATGTGTATCAAGGGCATGGACGTAATTGGGTGTAAAGAGAGGTTAACGACACCAGTGGCACCAGTAAGGCACCCATGACCTCTGACACTACACTTCCCTTGTCCGAAGAAGAAAGTGACGCAGCAAGTTAGAGCTACCTCAAGGTTTGGACAGAGACATGGTATAGGAGGTGAAACAGAAGACAGTAGCAGTGACTGTGGTATGGTTTAGGTTGTTACTGCTGAGACCCTTTTAACCATCCCCCACCCTCCTGTATATTTACTCTCATATACAATATGGCGAAGGTTGGTATATCTAGATTACTTTAGGTTCTTGCGTGAAAACAGGGTATTAAGTTCCTTTAATCATTCCTTGTAAGAGAACGAAACCATTTTATAGCTCTTTGCTGCACTAACTCAAAATCACTTGTCCCTTGCTAAAACAGTGGTTCAGCATTATTCTACCTATATATATATATATATATATATATATATATATATATATATATATAATGTACTGTGACAGTGGCACAGGTGCTGCGACCTTCACCTGTGACAAGAGGCCAACTATCTCTAGCTTTCTTTATTCTCTCTCTCTCTCTCTCTCTCTCTCTTTCTCTCGACGCGCCTTCCCTGAGGGGCTCCATTATCCCTCCCCCCACTCTCCAGAGCGGGGCTTCCAACTCGCCTGAACCCGTATTCTACCTACCTCCCCTTCTACCCTCCTTCCCTTCACTCTTCCCTTCTTCACATATTTTCTTCTACCTCAAACAATCTCACCCACCAAGACAATCCCTCCACCCATCCCCTCCCACCAAAAACCAACCTTCCCTCCCCCCCTCCCACTTTTCTCCCTCCCTGGCCCACCTTCCCTCTCCCATACTTTGCTAATCACACTCCCCACACCACCCACCTCCCTTCCCCTCCCGCCCCATCCCACCACCTCCCTGACCCTCCCCTCCCCCACCACCTTCACCTCCTCCCTCCCTCCCCTCCACCTTTCCTCCTCCCCACCACCACCTTCTCTCCCTCCCTCCCTCCACCGCCTCCCCCACCACCACAGTCCCCCCTCTTCCCTCCCTCCACCTTTCTCCTCCCCAACCACCCACCTTCCCTCCCTCACCCTCCACCTTCCCTCCCACCCACCACCTGTTCCCGCCCTCCCTCCACCTTTCTCCTCCCACCCACCACCTCCTCCCTCCACCTTTCTCCTCCCCACCCACCTTCCCTCCCTCTTCCCTCCACCTTTCTGCCCCCCCCACCACCTTCCCTCCCTCACCTCCCTCCCTCCCTTTCTCCTCCCCACCCCACCACCTTCCCTCCCTCTTCCCTCCACCTTTCTCCTCCCCACCCACCACCTTCCCTCCCTCCCTCCCTCCACCTTCTTCTCCTCCCCACCCACCACCTTCCCTCCCTCTTCCCTCCACCTTTCTCCACCCCACCCACCAACTTCCCTCCCTCTTCCCTCCACCTTTCTCCTCCCCCCACCACCTTCCTTTTTCTTCCCTCTTTTCTACCGCCCTCACTTCATTCCCTCTTCACTAGCCTATAAACGGGTCAACGTCTATTCTCTCCTCCCATGCCCGTTTATTGTGCATATCCTTCATCCCGTTTTCTTTGTTTCTCCCATTCCCCCTCTCCATTTGTTTTTATTCCTTTCCCTATTTTCTCCCACTTTCTTAATTTTCCCTCTCATTTCTTCTTTATCTTCCCTTTTTCCTTTCTTTTCTGTCCATGCTTCTTCTCCCTCCCTACATCTGTCTCCTTCTCCTCCCCTCCCCCTACTCCCTCCCCTTGATATCTGTTCTCCTTCCCCTCTCCACTGTTCTTCATCCCCCCCCCCATATTATTCTCTCTCCTACCCCTTTATTTACTCCCCTCGCATTTCCTCTCTCCTCTACTTCCCTATGTTTACTGTCCTTCCTCCCCTATCCTGCATTTCCTCTCTCCCCTCTCTCTCTCCTCCACTTTCTCCCCTCTCTCTCTCCTCCACTTTCTCCTCTCCCCTCCCTTCCACTTTTATCATTGCCCCTTCCCTTATCAACCCCTCTCCTCCCCCTCCTAAAATATCTCCCTAACCCCACTTATGCACCCCTCCTAACCCCCTCCCCCCCATCACACATCTATGACATCCAATTCGGAAAATCGCCCATAATCCCCAAAAACATATAGGCCCGCAGAAAACTCCCGATAAAAAATAATAGCGCCAAAATTTAATAAATGTTTGCTATACCGGGGGCTAGTATTAGGTCCCCGAGTCCGCTGGAACCCCGATAGAACGTCCCTGCTCGCGGTAATACGCTAATTAGTTGCGAGTTAAAATGAATGTACTGTACTACTCGGTTTTACAAGGGGTACTTGAAATACTTTGTGTCTTTTCAGGAATAGACAAGGGGGATCTGTACTTTATTAATATTTGGGCAATGGGTAGTAACAGGGACGGACACTTAACACTGATTGGGGAAATACCAGATACCTCCACCATTGCATTTATCTCTTAAAAATTAAACGCCTTTATCATAATTATGTCTTACACGCATGCAATATCTTCAGAGTTGATGTTTTGTGTTTTAGCTTCATGAATTATGTCATTTGAAGAAAGCAGGATTTGTTGTCACTAGTCAGCTGATTTATGTTATGGTATGTGTTGGTTATGTTGGCACCCCTGATGCGTGTTGCCACATCCACTTCTTCAAAGGTGTTGCTTGATAATATTGTTATTGCTATTGTTGGTGCTAGGTGTTTGTGTTGTTTCTGTATATAGTTTAGTTTTACGCGTTTATTAAAGGCTAAATATGTGCTGTGTTCTTCCTTTCCATATGATTGGTTAGTATCGCTTTATCTTTATTAACGCAACACACATACACATACACATACACACACACACCCACACAGGCAGAGAGAGAGTGAGACTTGACTCGAGAGAGAAGTAGTTACAAGGACAAGGATGCAAAACAACTACTGTATGACAAAATTAATTTGAGGCGATATTGGATAAAACTATTTACGATAAAAAATAAAGAAAGGGGAACTATACATACTTATTTACCTTGCCTCTTGCCCAATTTTTTTTTTTTCCCTTTAAGATTTTACGTTCGTGCTAACGCCAATTTTAACAAATTGGGATAGAACTTGCCATCAAATTTTAGTGTTTGAATTTGTTGTTTTATTGTTGCAATACAATAATTTTGTCATCAGTAGGTTATCTATTATATAGGCTATATATAGTTATTTGTTATAATAATATAATTGTCAATATTATTATTAGTAGTAGTAGTATTATTAGTTATTATTATTCGTATTAGTATTATTTATTATTATTATTGTTAGTAGTATTTGTGGTAGTATTAGAACAAAATAGTAGTAGTAGTAGTACAGTAGTAGTAGTAGTAGTAGTAGTAGTAGTAGTAGTAAAAAACATATTTTTACTTTATCTTAGGGTGTTGCCAACTAGCTCTCTTCGTATCGTGAAATATTGCCAGCTGGTTATGATTGGTTTACTACGTTGGTGTTGGGGGTCAAGGTGAAAGTGGGGGTAGGGGGGAGAGGGAGGGAGGGGAAAGTGCGGGGGGAGAGAGAGGGGGAAGTGGGAGGGGCGGGGAAAGTGTGGGAGTGAAGGAGAGGGAGATTTGGGAAGGGAGGGAGGGAGAGGTGGGGGAAAAGAGTGGTGAGGAGGGAGGAGGTGTGGGTAAAGTGGTGAGGAGAGAAATGTAGGAACGGAGGGAGTGGAGACGTGGGGAAAGAGTGGAGAGAGACATGTGGGAAGGGAGCGAGTGGAGGTGTGGAGAGGGAGGGGAAGTGTGGGGAAAGAATGATGAGGAGGGAGAAGTGGGAAGGGAGTGGGTGGAAGTGTGGGGAGGGAGGGGGGTGTGGGGAAAGAATGGTGAGGAGGTAGATGTGGGAAGGGAGCAAGTGTAGGTGTGGGGAGGGAGGGGGGTGTGGGAAAAGAGTGGCGTGGAGGGAGGTGTGGGGAGGATGGGGAAGATGTGAGGAGGTGGGGAGAGGGAAGAAGAGGGTATGCTTAGGGGTCCAGTAAATAAAGGAAAATGTGGAGAGCCAGAAATGTGTGTGTTTAGTCTGTTTAACCCCTTCTGTACCGGTTACGTCTTTATTATTTCATTCTTGCTGTATGTTGACGATGATGTGAAGTTTATTCAGGATCTGAGGTAGTAAAAGGGTTAAGTGAGATATTTGGAAGCCTGTTAATTGCTGAAGGTCCATTTTAAGCTGAACAATATCGTCTAATAGTAGCCAATAGTAAAAAGGACGGAGCCGGTACAGAAGGGGTTAAAGTTCACGGTAAATTCAATCCCTTCGCTACATATCGCTACATATTTCGCGATACTTACTGCAAAAATATGAAACTGCATCTGAGTCAAAGCAATGCCATGTTTTCGTAATTAACAACATCGCTACAAAACTATAGCTGAATGATCAGCTGAAAGTAAACAGACTATAGTGGGAGGAATGGTGTGGGAAGAAAATGGAAGATGTGGGTGTGTGGGTAAAGATGTTGTGATGTGTGGAGGGGGGGCGGGGGGGCTAACGAAGAATGTGTGGGGAGGGATATGAAGATTGTCCCGTTTCGAGGCTAGATGTTTGGGGAGAGAGAGCAAGGGGAGAAGAAGAGAGAGGGATAGTTGAGGAGAATAAGGGAATGAGAAGTAGTCGTGGGGTGGGAGGGTGTGTGGGGAGCTGTGGGAGTGAT
Source organism: Paralithodes platypus (assembly GCA_032716605.1). NCBI lineage: Eukaryota > Metazoa > Arthropoda > Malacostraca > Decapoda > Lithodidae > Paralithodes > Paralithodes platypus. The sequence continues at coordinate 17,409,436 of CM064576.1, read as the reverse complement.
AGATGTGGGGAAGGAGTGATAAAAGCAGTATGTGGGTAGCTGTGGTAGTGTTAGGTGTGTGTGGAGAGCTGAGGGAGTGACAGGTGTGGGGAAGGAGTGTGTGGGAAGCTGTGGGAGTGATAGGTGTGGGGTGGGGTGTGATAGAATGGATGTGTGGGTGTGTGGAGAGCTGTGGGAGTGATAGGTGTGGGGTGGGAGGGTGTGTGGAGAGCTGTGGGAGTGATAGCTGTGTGGGGTGGGAGGGTATGTGGAGAGCTGTGGGAGTGATAGGTGTGGGGGTAGCTGTGGGATAATGTTGAAATTGCCTGTATCGAGGTAACACTCAAATCAGAAGTTAAGGTGAAGTTTATAATTGGGGAGGTTGTTAGTTTGCCCCCTAGACCTGCACCAAGCTTAAGTAGTAGCTTTTTCTGGACCCCCTTCTCCCTCATATTTAGCATATTAGTTTTGAGATTTTAAGAAATTTGTTTCGTTAGTTTGGCGATTTTACGACCTTTCGCCTCATTTTGCTGTCAATATTAAGACCTTGTGTGCCATTTAGGTGTCAATTTTTTCCTGGCGAGCGATAGCGAGTCTCTAATATTAGAAGGAATCGGCTTTCTGCCGGGACATTTTTCTACCAAAAAATTTACAAATTGATCTTGAAAAGGGGTGTAAGAGGTGTTTTTCTAAGCTTGCTGGAGATCTAGGGAGGACACTCAAAAATAGATTAATAACTAAATATATAGACCAACAACCCAAGCACTACCCCCTTAACCCGTTCAGTATCGGTGCCGTCTTTTTAACAATATGCTTTGCTACTATTAGACGTTTGTATTCAGTTTACAAAGGGCCTCTAGCAATTAACAAGCTTCGAACTAAATCATTTAACCCTTTTTACTACCACACATCCGGTTCAAACTGCACACAATCTTCTAAATATTGCTAGAATAAAATGAGAAAACGTCACCGGTACAGCAGGGGTTAAGGGGAGATTTATAGTTTGGGAAGGTTGTTGTTTTTTATAGTTTGCTCCCTAGACCTACAGCAAACTTAAGAAACCCTCCCATAACCCCTTTTGGGCTCTTCGAGAGAAATTAGTACATTATTTGGCAGAAAAATTTCCTAGTCAAAGGCCGGTTTCTCCTAAGTTTCAGGTTCGCTATAGCTCGCCTGGAAATAATCGACACCTAAATGGCACAACAATTCTTAAAATTGACAGAATTGGGGCGAAACGTTTTTAGATCGCCAAATTACTTGGGTGAACGTCTTAACTTCTCAATACAAATGTGGCTAAACATGAGGGAGAAGGAGGGTCCAAAAAAATCACCCCCTTAAGTGAAAGTTCCTCTTAATCGAGTGACTAAGAAAGGTAAGTCCAACCATATATCTAAATTAAGGGGCATTTTTTGTTTTTTTTATGGACCCCCTTCTCTCTCATGCTTAACCCCATTATTCTTTAAATTTTAAGACGTTCGCCCCATTCGTTTGTCGATTTTAAGACCTTTCGCCCCATTTCTTTGTCAATATTTTGACCTTTCTTGCCATTTAGGTAGGCTATCCATTTTTCTTTGGCGAGCGTATACAAGCGAGTCTCTAATTTAGGAAGAAATGGCCAGCGGCCGGGACATGTTTCTACCCAAAAATATGCAAATTAATCTTGAAGGGTGGTTTTGGGAATATTTTAAATACAAGAGTGAGACAAGCGGTAATTAGCCTCACGTCGGGTTCCCGACGGAGACAAAGTGACGAAGCTTGGGGATCAGATTTTGCCCATTTGAATATAACACCTGTTTAAGGCTAGGGGAAAAGAAATGTTAAGGGGGTACTTTTTTTTTTTTTTTTTTTTTTTTTTTTTTTTTTTTTTTTTTTTTCTCTCCTCGCTAGGCCTTCATCAAGCTTATAATAATAGCCCCTAGACCCCCTTTCAAGATAAATGTGTAAATTTTTCGGTAGAAAAATGTCCCGGCTGATTCCTTCTAAAAATACAGGCTCGCTATCGCTTGCCAGGAAAAAATCGACACCTATATGGCACGAAAGGTCTTAATATTGATAAAGAAATGGGGCGAAAGGTCTCTAAATCGCCAAAGTAACGGAACGAACGTCTTAAAATCTCAAAACTACAATGCTAAATATGAGGGAGTAGGGGCTTTTTTTCTCTTTCTCTCCTTTTCTCTCCTTCTCTGACTTGTATCCATTTGGCCCCATTCAGCCAACTGTTTTAAGACGTTTATCCCCATCCAGGTGTCGATATTTTCCTGGCGAGCGATAGCGAGCCAGCATTGTATGGAGAAATCCGGCTTCGCCGGACACATTTTTCTATCGTAAAATGTACAAATTTAACTTGCTGTTAAACAAAATATATATATGCTGGCTTGCTACCGCTCGCCAGGAAAATATTGACACCTGGATGGGGGTAAACGTCTTAAAACAGTAGGCTGAATGGGGCCGAATGGATAAAAGCCAAAGAGAGAGGGAGATAAAGATAAAAAAAAAAGCAGGTGACCAAACTAACCAAACTTACGTATATTTTTGATCGGATAGAGTTAAATTCGGTAGGTTAGATGTACTTAATTGGAGCGTTCAATCTGTGGACAAGCTTGCCAGATGTCACCAGATTCGCCAATTATCGTAATAAAATGTGAACAAGAATAAGAAGGGTGTCAGTTTCTAAATTATTTGTCGATTTTTCCTGAAGTTAATAGTCTTATGACAAGCGGTTTTAATCTTATATATACGGTACTTCATAAATTATATAGTATAATAATATCTTATATATTTTAGCTCCGTACTTTATTGTATAGTTAAAATAAGAGAGCAGGACAAAATATTGTGTTGTGAAATAAATCCATTACGAAACGGTAAATACTGGTTGCAAAATATATATAGTATATGATTTACCTTCTTTTGTATGCTAATGATATATTTATAATAGTGGTATCTAAATTAAACAACTCTTCTATGATTAATTTGACATTTCATTCAGTTACTTATTTTTCTCTGAAAAGGACTGCCGGACTTGAGAAGCAGCTCATTTGTTATAGAGGCTATTGATTGGCTAATGGATAGGAGTATGATTAGTAAATCAAGATATCTTCATTATTTCATATCTACTGCTTAAATATTTTAATTACAAGCAATTTTAACTATTGAGTGATGTTCTAGAGTGATATCCGAACACCGTGGTATAAAATATGTCACATAAAATACACTATTAACGTAAATATTATAAAGTGAACACAGACAAAATATAAACATTTAACAAAAATCACTAAGCGATAGAGGAGACTGCCTGCCGAGACGGCTGAGTTCTCGAGCCTATCAGCTAATCAGGGGCTGATATCCTATCTTACCAGCACCGTAGATACTTACCCTGGTGTTAGGAAGCCGCTGCATATGTTAAAAATGCAGAGGCTTGTGATTGGCTAAGGTGGGTGATATGTAAGCCGAGACTCAGTCAGTCTACAAATCTCGCTTACATGTTGGCTTTATCAATTTGTATTTCGCTTGTGTTCACTTTATAATATCTATGTTATTAATGTGTTATAATATATTTTAGCTCTCAGGGCTTTAGATTATTACATTATCATTAAAATTGCTTACAATTTTAGAGTTTCAATAATATATGGAATAATGAAGATATCTCAACTTTATCAACATAAATCAATCAACAACCAATCAGCATCTTCTGTATACAATATTCTACTCTACAATGAAACATATAAATTAACTTAATAAAACATATCCATTAGATGTATCTGTTAAACACTATAATGTAAGAAAAATTAATCTAAAATTATACTTGATGTTTAGAAATCACAACAAAATAGATATAGTAGGCCTAAGTATTAGCAATGTTCACATTTTATTAGTTTATTCGTGATAAATTAAAGAATCTGGTGCCATCTGGCAAGTGTGTCCACAGATTGAACGCTCCAATTAATCAATACCTCATCAAGACTTTCGGACAAACATTAACTGCCTTACTAATAATATAAAAGTTGTAAATGGGAAAATAGATATGTAGGAAGGACATAATAATAAAGGTAAAATAGATATGTAGGAAGGACATAATAATAAAGGTAAAATAGATATGTAGGAAGGACATAATAATAAAGGTAAAATAGATATGTAGGAAGGACATAATAATAAAGGTAAAATAGATATGTAGGAAGGACATAATAATAAAGGTAAAATAGAGATGATGGAGGGTGTCCTTGACAAAACATTCCTCCACCCTACACCAATCCCTAACCCCACCCACCCACATCTCCACCCTCACCAAAACCTACACCAATCCCTACCCCCACCCACCCACATCTCCACCCCCACCAAAACCTACACCAATCCTACCCCCACCCACCCACATCTCCACCCCCACCAAACCTACACCAATCCCTACCCCCACCCACCCACATCTCCACCCCCACCAAAACCTACACCAATCCCTACCCCCACCCACCCCCAACCCCGCCTACACCAATCCCTACCCCCACCCACCCACATCTCCACCCCCACCACCCCCCCAACCCCGCCTACACCAATCCCTACCCCCACCCACCCACATCCACCCCTCACTTACACCTCCACCCACACCCTCAAAGTTGCTCATTTAAGACTTAAACAAACAAACAAATCAGTAGTCATCATAAAAGTTGGTGACCATTAATAATCTTCATGAATAAGTATATAGTGTGTATATATCAATCTATCCATCTATATCTATACTATCTCTCTAATATATATACATATACACTTTAATTAATTTCATTGGGGGTGTTTGGTGTTATGGTGAAATTAATAAAATATAAATAATATATATATATATATATATATATATATATATATATATATATATATATATATATATATCTAGATATATATATATATATATATATATATAATTATAATATATACAGTATATTCTCATTTATGAATATAGCATTTTGTACGTTAAAAAAAAAAAAACATCACACATATAAGGGGTCACTCTATGCCAGAATAACCGGGCTGCATTAGGTAGGAAAATTATATTGTGTACTTTATAGTTGACATACATGATCCTTATTGATCTTTAAGGGGCTATAATCCCCCTCCTCCCATTATGAGCCCCATGTTTTGGTTTACACACACATTATGTCTTTATAACCGGGTTGCTCATCACAAAAAAAAATTACATGTTCATTTTGGTTTTCATAAATACAATCCACATCAAATTTCAAGGGGCGATCCAACTTTCGTCCATGGGCCCCAACTACCCTTAACCCCTTCTGTACCGACGCCGTCCTTTGCACATTATTCTGGATACTATTAGACGATTTTGTTCAATTAAAAAAGGTCCTCCAGCAAATAACAGGCTTCGAACTATCTCGCTTAGCCTTCTTTACTACCACATATCCTTATTTAATTAACTGTACAAAATCTTCTAAATACAGCAAGAATACGTGTAATTTTAGAGGAACCAGCCTTCGGCGGGGACATTTTTCTATTGAAAAATGTACAGATTTATCTCAAAGGGGGGTCTTGGGGGCATTATTTGTAACTCCTTCAGTACCGCAGACGTCCTCTTCATCATATTCTGGCACTTATTACACAGTTTTATATACAGCTTAAGAAGGACGTCTACCCATTTAAAGGCCACAAACTATCTCACTTAATCCTTTTAGCTTCCATTTATCCTTCTTAAGCTTAAAAAATCGTCTAAATGTAGCTTGAATAAAATGAAAAAGACGTCGCCGGTACACTAGGGGTTAAACTTAACCCTCTCCGACATATGACGCGATTTTGAGCCTATTAGGGATACTTTAAAGGCCTTTGTTACCATCAGGGGTATTTAGAAACCTTTAGTTTAGTTACTTCAACCTCTGCAGTTGTCTTTGAGCAGAAAACTAATTTTTGAGAGGTAATTATATGAGTGAGAGAACTCTATTTCTTATTGCTAATCTGGCAACATCTGCGTCATATGAGCGTGAAAGGGTTAATAAAGGCCTAGGGAACAAACTAAAACCCTCCCCTTAAACCAATGGGGAGTGAGAGATTGGCTACTATTAGACGATTTTATTCAGTTTCAAAAGGGCTTCCATCCATTAAAAGGATTCGAACCATCTCACTCGACCTTTATTAACACCACACATCCTTCTTAAACTGCACAAAATCATCTAAATATAGCTAGAATCATAAACAAAAAATGTCACCGGTACAAAAGGGGTTAAGAGAGTAGTAATCTACTCGCCTTTTCTGGACCCCCTTCTCCCTCATGTTTTGCATATTAGCTTTAAGGTTTTAAGACGTTCGTATTTAAACTAAATTTGGTAACCACCTTCATTTGATAAGCATAGGCTACAAACGATATTATTTTTCTATGATCCTCCCACCTCACTGCACCCCAATTTACGAAGAAAACAAAAATTACCATCAGTTGCATAGTACATGTTCATTTTCAACTAAATTTACTCCACCTGTGAATATCATACAATCTCAGAATGTGCTATTACTCGCTAAGTTAATACCATCTTCTAATTTACTTATGGAAAGAAATATATTGAAACTAGATTACGAGATTAGTAATACATGAGTAATTATTCTAGGACGACTTCCAGACGATTTATTCAGCTTAGGAAGAACTGCGAATCAAAATGGCTTTAAATAACCATAATGAAGTATGTTCCTTCAAGATGCCATTCCTAAGTTGAATAAAATCGTCTGTAGGAAGGTGAAACTATTGGAGTTTTGCGTCATTTTATGTTAATTTATATGATAAGTCCACTACCGTATGACAAAATACTTCCAATGCGTGGATCAGATATTTAAGGGGAGATGGGTCGTTTTTCTGGACCACTTTCTCCCTCGTGTTTAGCCCCATTAGTTTTTAGATTTTAAGACGTTCGACGGTTCGGCCCATTAGTTTGGCGATTTTAACACCTTTCGCCCCATTTCGTTGTCAATTTAAAGACCTTTCGTGTCATTTACCTGTCTATTTTTTTCCTGGCGAGCGATAGCGTGCCTGTACCTCTCTCGCTCTCTCTTTTATGTTAGTATTATTGGTCTTGGTTTTACTTTGAAGTATTAATTATTGGTCTTCATACATTCTTGTTTCTTCTCACCATATTATTCATGCCGTCGTCATTAATGCTGTTGCCACGCTCTCTTTGATCATCTCTCTCTCTCTCTCTCTCTCTCTCTCTCTGACCGGTTCCTGGTGCGTTAATGTACCTGTGTTATGTATATTTGGTGCATAATAAACATATCACATCATTATCTATCTCTTATCACTCCTATATTGATTAAATATATTTCATTTCGTTATGCCCTAACCTTTTTCTTCTACATAGCTTAGGACTATCTCTCTCTCTCTCTCTCTCTCTCTCATTTATTCCTCCCTTTCTTGGGAATGCATGCTTGCGCTTTTATGAGATACTGCAAGAACCTGTTTTAGTAACCTCAAGCAATAAAGACCAACTGGCAACTACAGGTGAAGCCATCCTGCACATTACTTCTCATTCACTGTTTTTATAATGCGCTATCGATTTAACATGTACTAGTTTCAAATATACCTCGAGTTATATATTAGGCCCTTATAAGTATATGTTGAATAATGGCAAGGTATGTAGATGATAGGGTACTAATGTTCTATAGTAAATCTATAAATACCAACGATGGCAACACTCTTGTTTACATCGTCTGACAGATACGAAAAAAATGCGGTGTCCATATAGGCAAAAAAAAAATGAACCATATTAACTCACATAATTCAAAGGCTATTATATATTCTAAATCGTAAGTTACAATGAAAACAACGCATACCTTTGATATTGCTGAACGTAGAATAAATTTAACAAAGAAAGGTTGTGGAAACTGTTTTCCTGGCGACATTTGGCAGTTCCCCACGTGATCGCCTTGCCCCCGATATCGCGTCACCCTCGTTAAGGCGAACCAAGTAATATCTGTCATATATATATCTTTGGTTTGCTGTTATAACTACATTATATTATTTGACTGTGTAGAGCTTATTGGTGATTGTTGTGAAAATTATATGGTGTTGATCTGAAGCGATCATTTATTAAAGGGGCTATATCAGGGCCATGCTAGATTGTGCTTCCTCCCTTTCTGTCTCTCTCTCTCTCTCTCTCTCTCTCTCTCTCTCTCTCTCTCTCTCAAATGTCTCTCTCTCTCTCTCTCTCTCTCTCTCATCTCTCTGTGGGGCTCTCTCTCTCTCTCTCTCTCGACTTCAAGTAAGAAGTCAATCTCTCTCTCTCTCTGAATAATTGTATCAAAATGTATTATTGTTTGCCCGCATCCACTGTGGGGCGGTAAATAAAGGTTATATCCAAGTCGACTTCAAGTAAGAAGTCAAGTCTCTCTCTCTCTATGTCTATCTATCTATCTATCTACAATATATATATATATATATATATATATATATATATATATATATATATATATATATATTATCAATACATCTCGCACGAGGTTATGAAGTAATTTTATATCATGTAATTGTTGGTAGTCCTGAATGTTATATGAGTAATATGTGGCATATGACCAGGCATCTGATATCAAGTACTACACTTCCAGTTAGTGTGCCAAAGTGTATTGTTTGTTCACGTCCTCACTTTTAGGGCGGTAAATAAAGGTTCTAAGTCAAATCAAGTCGACCAACTCTCTCTCTATCTCTCTCTCTCCTTTGTCTGGATTCCGGTTTGCTTCATTTGTATCTTTCTCCCTTAATTTTTATCTCCCGTATTCTGCGTAATCATGTTTCTCGGTTCCCTCACTGCATCTCTCTCTCTCTCTCTCTCCGCGATTGAATTAAATGTTCTGTTTTCTCGTTTACAATTCGTTTTACAATTGCCTCTTCTATATCTCGTTTTTTATATATTCTCTTTTTCATTTGTCTGTTTGTTTTGTTAACTATGATAATCGTTTTTTAGCCCTATCTATCTTTTAATATATGTAATTTAATTCTTTATTTATTTATTATGTATTACGATATATCTTACGACTTGAAAGTCATGGTTCAGTGTTGAGAAGCGTTAATAATGGGAATATAGTTGTTGGATTGATTGGAAGGTTATCTGAATTTAATATCGAACAACATAATCCTCCTATTATATAACTGGTTAGGATATTACCACGAATATGCTCATGAGACACCAGTGTTGGTATCAACTTTCAAAATATACTTTCATATGGCTTTTGGAGTAGGCCTTCTGAGTAGTCTACAGTTTTGAGCAACATATTCAAAGGATATTGAAAAAGTGGAAAGTTCAGATAATTGTTAAAAATAGATTAATGCAATCAAGCCTTTTTTTCGATGTGAATGAGGGAGACAAAAGGCAAAACTGCCTGCGACGAGTGCCTCTCCCAGAGTTAAAAGAGTGACAGGGCCAAAATCAAGGAACGTTCGAGCCAAAATGTCTGTACACACAGAGTTTGAAACAATTTAAGTCATAGGATGAGGGAAAGATGGATTCAGGGAGAGAGTTCCAGAGCTCAGCTGTTGATTAGATGAATGATTGGGAGTAAAGTTTCACTCTTGAGTTGGAAAGTTGTACAGAGTAGGGGTGGGATTGTTTTGCAAGACGGGTACTACGTACCCTACGTAGAGGAGGTGGTATGCACTGATAGAGCTCTGAGGAACACTGATTATTATAGTAGCGATAGAATAGCGAGAGATTCAACATTGCGGCGAAGAGAGAGATTGCAGAGTCGGTGAGTGGACGGGATGTAATGATACGAAAGGCTTTCCTTTCTACTTTATCTAGAAGTGGTTCATTTCGTGAGAAAACAAATCAGTTAAATGAGCCATGGACATTATAGTTAGGTGCTACTATTTGTCTGGAGATAGTTCAAATCAAACCAAAATTATTGTCTGGAGATAGTTCAAATCAAACTAAAATTAGCGTCATTTTGTTGAACGGGTTAGTCAAAATTATATACTGTAGATGTTAAATACCGGTACTTGAATAATGAAGAATATATAGCCAACTATATGGGAATAGAAATATGCTGTAGATTGGCAAATTGAATAGATTGAAATATAAATAAGAATAGAAGATGGTACAACACTTAAGTGAACGTAAAAGTAAATAGATTGGTTACAAAATGGCTGAAAATGCATATAAGAATAGAAGACATGGATTTACTGAATAGTGAAAATATATATATAGATTAATTAAGGATAGACTGAAATGTATGAATATAAAAAAGAAGAGAATAAATAATTTACTGACAAGTGAAAATAAGAATAGATACAGAGTTACATAAATTAAAAACATACATATATATATATATGTATTCAAGGACACTTTCCCACCATTATTATGCGGTGTCACACGAACCGTTTTGGCGAGAAACTGTTTTAACCCCATTTGATGCAGGGCTGGTCATTTTGGCTAGCACTGTTTCAATCTATAAGTTCTTTTAAGACGTTTCACCTCATTACTTTGGCGATTATATAACGCTGCACCCGATTAAGGAGTCGATTTTTCCTGGGCGATTGATAGCAAGTCTGCAATGTTGGAGAATCTGCTGCCCAAGAAATCAGACAGTGGATTAAGTTCTACACCAGGTGATATATAATGCAGCTGCTTTAACACTATCTGATGCGACGTTTTGGGGGTTGTTATAATATTTTGTTTAGTTATTGTTCTTGTTGTTGTTCCCCAAGCTGCCTGGCCGAACAGCCCCAAGGCCCCGAGCAAGGCCAAGGCCATAACCGAGCACCCCAACAGAACCCTTCCTGCCGACCACAATAAGCCTGGGTTACCGAAGCCACTCCATGGCGGGGAGCTGAGGAGGGTGCGGAAACGCCCGGGAAACCAAAGCCCCACCCAGGGCCCTGTGCCCCTCATCAATTATGAAGAGAAAGTTGAGGGGCAAAGGAAAAATGTGACGCTTTGGCTTCCAATTTTGGTAGATTGGGAGGTCAATCCACGGAAGAGACGCCGTCACTTGAGATCTAGAAAATATATAAGTAAAAGGAACAGTCAGAGTAAGCTATGGGTATGGCAGAGATCGCTCGGTTCTCACTCTGATAGACCAGCCCATCACCAAGTTTAGTTATTGTTGAGGGGTTTGATTGATCCAGCCATTTTCGGTCATTACATAATTATTTAGTTGGACCCCTAGACTATGAGAACATCTTCCCAGATTCCCTTCAAACTAAAAAAAATAAAAATAAAAAATAAAAATAATAAAAACATAAAATAAACAAAAAAATCAGAAATCCTTGCTGACCCCCTTAAAGCTAAATATAGTAAACAAGAAACTGTTATGTCTCTACGTCGTATTGACACCGAGTTTTCGTAATTAACACTATATTTCGTTATAATATCCTCATTATAGCTGAGGAATGAAGATGAAGACAAGTCACTTTATCGCCAAGTTGCCCCTTAGAAGATACGTTTCGATAGAACAATTTTCCGGCCTGAGGCCGATTTCTTCTAAGTTACAGGTTCGCTATCGCTGGCCCAGAAATAATCGACACCTGAATGCGGTGAAGCGTATTATTAGCGCCAACTAATAGGGCGAAACGTCTTAACATCTGCAAACGGGCGAAACAGGGGAGCCTCAAAAAGACTTCCCTCGGGTCAAATAGGGTTACATTGTTCTACAGAACGTTACCCAAATTGATAGACATAATCTAATATAATAGACATACAATCAAGAGGATGGAAATAGATACAATAGAAAACTAAATAACAATAGAATGCCGATATTTTGTTAACCCTTTCAGTATTACCAGGACGCATTCTTCTATTTGAGTCTGACTATTGTTAGATGAATTATTTTAGTTTAGGAAGACAAAATGGAAGTGACAAAGCCGACAAAGCCGGATTTCTCCATATACAATGCTGGCTCGCTATCGCTCGCCAGGAAGAAATCGACACCTGGATGGGGATAAACGTCTTAAAACAGTTGGCCGAATGGATACAAGCCAGGGGAAGAGAGAAAAGGAGAGAAAGATAAAACAAAAAAACGGTGACCCCCTTAAGGGGGGTGACCTGTTTTTGTTCTGTCCTTTTCTATCTTTCTCTGGCTTGTATCCATTTGGCCCCATTCAGCCTACTGTTTTAAAACTTTTATCCCCATCCAGGTGTCAATTTTTTACTGGTGAGCGGTAGCGAGCCAGCATATTTTTAATTTTTGTTTGACAGCAGGCTAAATTTGTACATTTTTCGATAGAAAAATTTATCCGGCGAAGCCGGATTTCTTCATATAATGCTGGCTCGCTATCCCTCGCCAGGAAGAAATCGACACCTAGATGGGGATAAACATCTTAAAATAATTGGCTGAATGGGGCCGAATGGGGTTGTGTGGGACAGGGATCTGCCTTGCTTAGGCCAATCGGCTTTCTGCAGACTCCCATTTTCTTATGTTCTTATGAATGGATAAAAGCCAGAGAAAGAGAGAAAAGGACAGAAATAACAAAAAGCAGGTCACCCCCCTTAAAGTATATAACTGTATAATAAGAGTTTATACCGTAACTAAATGAAGTGTATAGATTAATAATCTTTATGAAGCGGATGGAATAAGTGTTTGAAATGCATTAAGAAACCAAATGGATAAGAATCTTAGAGTAATTGAGCATATACAGCGTATTAACTAAAGGCTTAAAATCCTTGTTTTTAGAGTATACAAGTGAAGTAATAAAAAACATGCCGGAGTCCTACCGAGTCTAAATGTATGATTAGTCTGCTGGTTGTTTAAAGAGAGAGAGAGAGAGAGAGAGACGGGATAGAGCGGGGGGGGGGAGAGAGGGGGGCAGACTTGACTTAATTTATTAGAGAGAGAGAGACACGGGAGGGGGAGGAAGAGAGAGAGAGAGGGGGAGACTTGACTTAATAATATTAGAGAGAAAGAGCGAGAGAGAGAGAGAGACTAAACCATACCACTGTCACTATTACTGTCTTCTATTTCACCTGTACCATGACTATGTCCATACCTTGCGGCAGATCTCACTAACTTTCATCACTTTTACTATTTTTTACTATGCACTATATTTTACTCACTATTTCTTATTTCTGAGAGAGAGAGAGAGAGAGTGTGTGTGTGTGTGTGCGTGTGTGTGTGTTCAAACAATAAAGAGAGAGATGTACAAAAGTGGTTCAGAGAATAAAAGACTGCATAGGCAAGAGAGAGAGAGAGTCTGAACGTGAAAGCAAGTGGTGAAAGATGAAGTGGAAGACAAGAAGAGGGGAAGAAGAAGAGGAAGATGATAAGAAGAAGGGAAGGAGGAGCAGAAGAAGAAGAAGAGGGGAGGAGAGGAAGAAGAAGAATAAGAAGAAGGGAGAAGAAGAAGTAGAAGAGGAGGGGAGGAAGAGTCAATCATGAGAAGAGGGAGGAGAGGAGGATAAAAGAAGGAAAGGAGGGGGATAAAAAACGAGGAAAGGAAAGGGGATAAAAGAAGAGGAAAGGAGGAGGATAAAAGAAGAGGAAAGGAGGGGGATAAAAGAAAAGGAAAAAGGAAAGGAGGAGGATAAAAGAAGAGGAAAGGAGGAGGATAAAAGAAGAGGAAAGGAGGGAAAAAAAGAGGAAAGGAGGGGTATAAAAGAAGAGGAAAGGAAAGGGGGATAAAAAGAAAGGAAATGGGGGATAAAAGAAGAGGAAAGGAGGAGGATAAAAAGAGGAAAGGAGGCATAAAAGAAGAGGAAAGGAGTAAAGAAGAGAAGGAGGGGGAGTAAAAGGAGGGGAAAGGGGGGATAAAAGAAGAGGAAAGGAGGAGGATAAAAGAAGAGGAAAGGAGGAGGATAAAAGAAGAGGAAAGGAGGGGAGTAAAAGAAGAGGAAAGGAGGAGGATAAAAGAAGAGGAAAGGAGGGGGATAAAAGAAGAGGAAAGGAGGAGGATAAAGAAGAGGAAAGGAGGGGATAAAATAGAGGAAAGGAGGGGGATAAAAGAAGAGGAAAGGAGGATAAAAGAAGAGGAAAGGAGGAGGATAAAATAAGAGGAAAGGAGGAGGATAAAATAAGAGGAAAGGAGGAGGATAAAATAAGAGGAAAGGAGGAGGATAAAATAAGAGGAAAGGAGGAGGATAAAAGAGAGGAAAGCAGGAGGATAAAGAAAAGGAAAGGAGGATAAAAAGAGGAAAGGAGGGGGATAAAAGAAGAGGAAAGGAGGGGATAAAAGAAAAGGAAAAAGGAAAGGAGGAGGATAAAAGAGGAAAGGAGAGGATAAAAGAAGAGGAAAGGAGGGATATAAAAGAACAGGAAGGAATAAATAAGAGGAAAGGAGGGCGATAAAAGAAGAGGAAAGGAGGAGGATAAAAGAAGAGGAAAGGAGGGATATAAAAGAACAGGAATGGAGGAGGATAAAGAAGAGGAAAGGAGGGGGATAAAATAAGAGGAAAGAGGGGGAGGAGAATAATAGGAGAGAAAGGAGGGAGGGGAAGAGGATATATAAGAAGAGGAATGAGGGAGAGGAGGGGGAAGGCAAATCAAAGAAGAGTAAAGGAGTACAAAGGAAATCAAGCAACAACAGGTCTAGTGACCCTTCTAGGCTGCTTGTCCTCCAAAACACTGAGGATCAAGTGTCCAAACAGTGGTTTAGAGTGGGTAAGGGAACATTGGAAAGGGAACTACTGCCCTGGAACTAATGTCCGTGGCAGAACTAGGAAGTTAGTAGGGGACATATGGGTTAGTAACTGAGGGGAGGATAAAATAAAGTTATTCATTTACAAACGCAGTCAGTCGCGGGTTTGATGCGAGATATTTGTCTAGGCGGAGTTTAAATGAATCAACGGTGCTGCAGTCTATAACGTCTCGGGGAAGCCCATTCCACAAGTTGACAACTCGATTGAAGAAGAAATTCTTAGATTCGTGTGAGTTAAAAGATTTACCAATAATTTTGCAACCGTTTCCCCGCGTGAACGGGTGAGAGGGGGGGGGGGGGGGAGGAGAGAGGTGGAGGAATGATGGGCACCAGGCCCAGGCCCGGCACCAGGCCCAGGCCCGGCACCAGGCCCGGACTCATGGAATTCGATCCTAATGAAAAAATGTAAGGAAAACCTCTCAAAACCCCTGGCTATAATGTGGAGAAGGAGTCTAGACACTGGTGACATACCAGATAGCTTGAAAAACGCAATAATTGCCCCACTGCATAAAGGAGGGAGTAAAGCACTACCAAAAATCTACCGCCCGGTAGCTCTAACCTCTCGCATCATTAAAGTTTTCGAGCGAGTCCTGCGAAGCAAAATTTCAACATTCATGGAGACAAATGAACTACACAACACCGGTCAACATGGGTTCAGAGCGGGAAGATCATGTCTCTCACAACTTTTGGAACACTATGACAAAATTCTTAAAGCGCTAGAAGAAAAGAAAAAACGTGGATGTCATTTACACCGATTTTGCTAAGGCATTTGATAAATGTGACCATGGTATAATAGCCCACAAACTGAAAGCAAAAGTTATAACTGGGAAAATCGGACGGTGGATATACAATTTCCTCGTAAACCGAAAACAATCGGTAGCAGTAAACCAAGTCACTTCTGAGCCTTCGGATGTCAAAAGCTCAGTGCCCCAAGGAACAGTGCTAGCGCCCCTTCTGTTCCTCATACTAATTTGCGACATAGATACCAACACCAGACACAGTACGGTGTCGCGTTTTGCTCAGGACACAAAATTAAGCAAGATAGTAAACACACAAGAGGACATGGGCCGACTGCAGGAAGACATGAATGTAGTGTTCCAGTGGACTAGGGAAAACAACATGCAATTCAATGAGGAAACATTCCAATTAATACGGTACGGAGATAATAATGGTGTTGAAGAAATTACAAATTACTTAACAGAATCTAACCACATAATAGAACGGAAAGACAGTGTGAAAGACCTTGTGGTATTTATGTCTGAAAAATATGGGTTTTCAAAGTACATAACAGGTCAAAGTGGTGGCCTGCGAAAACGTCTAACGGGTTGGATTCTGCGTACTTTTAAAACACGCGGTGAATTGCCTATGATAACGCTCTTCAAATCTCTAGTGCTACCACGGCTTGAATACTGTAGCGTATTAACATCCCCATACAAAGCAGGTGAAATAAATGACGTAGAGAGTGTACAAAGAAATTTCACTTCGCATATAAGTTCGATAAAACATCTACACTATTGGGAGCGTTTAAGAGCACTGAATCTGTACTCACTGGAACGTAGAAGAGAACGTTACCTAATAATATACACATGGAAAATCGCAGAGGGTTTAGTACCAACCTACATACACCGATAGTCATGAAATTCAGTGATAGGAGAGGCTGGGAATGCGAAATCCCCCGGATGAATAACAGGGGTGCTATGGGCTCTCTGCGAGAGGGCTGGTTATCACACAGAGGCCCACGTCTCTTCAACAAACTCCCACGGCGAGTAAGAGACATGAGGGACATCTCGTTAGACAACTTCAAGAGAGCCCTAGATGTCGAACTGCAAAAAGTGCCAGACGAGCCCATCCTCGCAAGGGAGCGAGCTGTCGCTTCAAACGGTCTACTGCACCAAATCATCACCCACAACGAGGGGCGTCGCGCTCCTTGGTGCCGCTAGAGGAGCGGCGAACACATCCAAAGGTATCCAAAGGTAAAGGAGGTGTGGAGGGGGTGTTTTTTTGTATTAACCTCTTTCTCCCTCATGTTTAGCCCCTTTCGTTTTAAGATTTTAAGGCATTCGCCCCATTAGTTTGGCTATTTTAAGAATTTTCGCCCCATTTAATTGCCAATTTATAAGACCTGTCGACCATTTAGGTGTCGATTGTTGTTTCTGGCGAGCGAAAGCGAGCCTGCATTTCAGGACGAAGTATTTTTTTCTACCGAGAAATGCACAAATTTATTTACTTGGAGTATATTTTTTAAAGCTTGATGGGGGTCTTAAAATATATCTCCCCTCAAAGAAGTAAAGATGGGGAGAAACGAAGGTGGAGGAGAGAGGAAGAGGGAGGAGAAAGTGAAGGAAAGGGTGAAAGAAGGAGGAAAGAGCTGGATGGTGGAAGTGGTAAGGAGA
>CM064576.1:17386930-17392374 GCA_032716605.1 Paralithodes platypus | reverse complement strand
TTTTTTTTTTTTTTTAAACCCATGGTATGGGTTAGTAATGAAGGGAAAACTACATAAAACTGCTCACCTAGGTCATTTAGGGGTCCTGGGGGGCGGGGAAATGTCACAATTAACATGGGGTGATGGGTAGGCAATATAATGGAAAATCATGCCCGCGCGCGCCCACACACACGCGGCTGGACTTGGAGGGTTGCCAACCATCGGTGGTATTGTTCCGTGGGATCCTTAAATAGTTCCCATACAAATCTGAACCCTCTAGGTGCCATAGGACAAGAGTAATTAAGGCGGACGCAACCATTGTGTCGCTGGGGTTTAGCATTACATACATAGTCAAGCAGTTGCTTAGTAAATCCAGGGATGTGGGGTGTCGTCAGCACACGGGACGCGGGGCGGGAGGCGGCGAACATTTTGTGCATGCATAAAATGGTCGGCGTGGGCCGGGGCAACTGCCACAAAACTTGTCAAGTCGGGACACCCACGGGACATACACAGGAGCATTCGGCGTCTAGACGGCGACTGGCAGCATCTAGACGCCGATGAACGGGATGAGAACGGCGGCAAAAAACCTTTGGAAGGAGAGTCGGCGATGTGGCACCGTCGCGTCACGTGAGCTGGTGACACAGCACGTCCGTGTACCGACCATAGGCGATTTTGCCGGCGTCGTTGCTCGTTTGCAAGCGAATTAAGGGGTCGGGGACGGACGGAACGTTAATTCGTGCATGTGTAAACCGAGGAAAAGGGGTCGGGGACCGACGGGATGTTAATTCGTGCATGTGTAACCATGGGGCCTCCAGATTGATACCGTCCTGCCTATTTTTTTGGTCGTGGCTGGACAGGACTTTAATTCGTGCATGTGTGAACCGAGCTTAAGCAGAGCCTAATAGCATTTTTAGGTAAACCGTCCATTTCAATACTTTGCCTCGTGTGAGTGAAAAGGCTTTCCAACGATCAAGTAACCATTTCCTCTAGTATAATTTGATTGGTCATTTGTGAAGTACTTGTTCACATCTATTTTGTCAAGACCTTAAATAATATTAAATACTTAACTCAAGTCCCCTCTCTGCCGGCGCTTTGTTAAAGTAAGAAGATTCAACTCTTTTAGACGTTCTTCGTATGGCATATTTCTAAGTCTGGGGATCATTATAGTTTACTGTCCTGTTTATTCTCTCCAGTTTATTGATGTCCTTTAGATTATATGGACACCAAAATTGTACACAATATTCCAGATGAGGGAAAAACAATTAGTTGTAGGTGAGAATAACGTCTTCGGATTTGTATTTAAATTATCAACCAATGAAACCAATTATTATATTTGCTTTCTTAATTACTTTGTTACTTTATTGGTTGGGTTTTAATTGTTCAATATTGTTGGCCCCTAAGTCTGTACCTTTTCAGTGCTTTTGAGATAACTGCCATTCATGGAGTAATTTGGCTTTCGTTCTTGTATCCCATGTAGTACTTTACTAAACATAATTCGGTATTGAAACTCATTTGCCAGGTTTAGGCCCAGTTTGATAATTTATCTAAATAATTTTGGATATGTTTAACCTGCACAGGAAACAGTAGCCTACTAACCTTTAAATCAAGTAATGACACTTGAGAAAAACCTCACACAATCCACCCAGGATTCGAACCCTGGACCTTGCGATCAACAGGCACTCGTGCTAACCACTACACCACACTGGCCACAAAAGAGGTCTTGCAACCTGGCAACAACTGAAATAAAATTGTCTAATAATATACCAAAACAAGCAAAGATATGCGCGTCATCGTATCTTCTTCGGGCTGATGATCCAGAAATTATGTGTTTACTCCATTAGTTTGTCGATTTTAAAACCTTTCGTCAACTGTTGCCAGGTTGCAAGACCTCTTTTGTGGCCAGTGTGGTGTAGTGGTTAGCACGAGTGCCTGTTGATCGCAAGGTCCAGTAGCCTACTAAGTTTTCAATGTTTGTGTTATCTGCAATTCTTGAAATTGTACATGAGAGATCATAATTGATATAATTGATATAAATAAATAAAAGAACAGGTCCAAGCACTGATCCCTGGGGGACATCGCTAGTGACATATGTGTAATCTGAGGCTTTACCATTTATACCTAATTACTCACAGTAAGTCAAGAGAGAGGGAGTGTGAGTGAGAGAGAGACCATTAATGCAGAGAATAACAGACTGGAAACAATTAAACAAGAGAGAGAGAGAGGGAGGGAGGGAGAGAGTTACAAGGAATAGTTTGTATCTCAAAGCCTTGCGGTCCATTCTGGGGAGATACTCGAAGTGGAAAGAGAGATTATGACATTGTAGTGTATTACACTCATTGCAGAGTGTGCAAAATACTATCTAGTCTCTTCTTGAACTGCTCTACTGAAGAACTGTTTACAACTTCTGCGGGAAGTTTTTCCAAGTAGAACAGATCTTATTATGTGAAAAGGTTTCCACAAATAATAGTGCTGAATCTTTTCAATTCTAACATTCAGGTTTGTTTGCATATTGTATTCACATTGAGGCTAAACATTTTTGCTGTAATCTTAAACCAGTAGTAGGCCTACAGAGATTTAATTTTATTATGTGTATGAAGGAGACAAAATGCAAAGCTGCCTGTAACAATCGTCTCCCCCAATGTTGAAAGTGATAGAGCTATATTTATGTATTGTTTTATATATTTTTATATATTTATTTATTTATGTTTTATTTTATTTTATTTTTGTCTCGGAAAGAAGTGTGGTGTACTTGTTTAGTGTAGTGAAATTAATAGGAGTTATTTGTGAGAGCTAGCTGGATTACTCTCTGTGTAGAGAGACACAAATAGAAACAGTGAGGGAAGCCAGACAAATGAAACAGGAGTTCCAGCAACTCCTTATCACATGCCTATGTGGCCTCCCTTGGGTATTGACTAGCTCGATTGGTGTCTACTATCTCCCCAATCAATAAGATACTATAAACAATTAACTGAGAGAGAGAGAGAGACCAGTAATACAGAGAATAAGAGACTGGAAACCTTTAATTGAGAGAGAGAGAGAGAGACCAGTAGTACAGAGAACAAGATACTGTAAACATTTAATTGAGAGAGAGAGAGAGATACCAGTAGTACAGAGAACAAGAGACTGTAAACATTTAATTGAGAGAGACAGAGAGACACACAGACCAGTAGTACAGAGAATAAGAGACTGTAAACATTTAATTGAGAGAGAGAGAGAGACCAGTAGTACAGATAATAAGACTAAACATTTAACTGAGAGAGAGAGAGAGATCAGTTGTACAGAGAATAAGAGACTATAAACATATAATTGAGAGAGAGAGAGAGAGAGACACCAGTAGTACAGATAATAAGACTAAACATTTAACAGAGAGAGAGAGAGAGACCAGTTGTACAGAGAATAAGAGACTATAAACATATAATTGAGAGAGAGAGAGAGAGAGAGAGAGACTAGTAGTACAGAGAATTGAGTAAACATTTAATTGAGAGAGAGAGAGAGAGAGAAACTACGCAGCTATAACCACACATCCTATAAGGTAACCGTCGCAGTTCCTCCTTAACCCTTTCTGTACCGCGACGCCTTTCATACTCTGATTCTTGCTAACATTACACGATTTTATTCAGTTTGGGAAGGTTCTGTGGAAATCCACAGGTTAACCTCTGATGTGAGCTGGACCTTTTTGGGTCCTCCCTGTTTCTCTCCATTAGTCTGTGTATTTTAAGACTCTACATCTCATTAATTTGGTGAATATAAGACTTTTCGCCCCATTCAGGTATAGATTTTTTTCTGGGCGAGTGATAGCAAGCCTATAATTTGGGTGTCATTAATTTAAGAGGAATTTGGGGAGCCGTTTTTGCCTGCATGAAAGACGAAGAGCTATGAATGGTCGACTTTGTTGTTGTTGCAAGGCCTATGATTGGTCGACTTTGTTGTTGGGTATCAGAGATCGCCGGTGAATATGACATAATTGATTTGTAGCCATAATGTTTTAGGTATTGCTTTGTAATTTGGCATGCAGATAGATATGACTTATCAAATGTCCTGTGCCAATTTGGAACTAATTCTGGAGAAATCCACGGTAGGTTGTGGAGAATTCAATAATGAATCATCGCCATAGTTATTGAAATATTAATCTGAATATTGATAACTGTATAATATTATACAGTCTATGGGTTATAGGAAGGTCCTCATTCACTTTTTGCTGGAGAAGAAAACTTCATTTCCGACCCTGCAAAAATAGGAGATTAAATAATTTTGATTTGTAGGCGCATTTATTGACTTATTGAGCTGAAATTTGCAAGACAATTAAATATCGAACACCGGAAGTACCCTATTGCATTAACCCCTTCTGTACCGACGACATCCTTTTCATTATAATTATTCTGGTAACTATTAGACGATTGTATTCAGCTTAGGAAGAACGTCCACCAGATAAAAGGCTACAAACTATCTAAATTGATCTTTTTAGCTACCATATATTCCTCTTAAGCTGCCAAAAATCGTCTAAATATAGCTAGAATATATTTAAAAAGACGTCACCGGTACAGAAGGGGTTAATATTTTGCTAGATAATAACACTGCCAACCCAACTCTGCAAACTGGAATTGGGAAAACAATTGTACAATCGCGCTAATAAGTGATGTCTCGGCACCAAGTATGTTTTGATCAATAAATTATAATTGGTATCAGCAATATCTAAGCTTCATTTCTTCATATCGATTGAAATATACAAACATATTCCTACACTTACCCCCCCTATTCAACATCTGACAGACATTAATACAGCACAGAGCAAGCCAAACTTAATGACAGCTGGTACATGACTTATTAGCGCGACCGTACTATTTAATTTGTTCCTGTATTTGTAGAGATCCCGTGCTGAGTCTGGCATCCATATAATTATAGGCTTAAAGCATTTGGGTTTGGCGCCGTAATTGTTAACCCCTTCAGCACCGATGACCTCCTTTCCATCTTCTTCTGGCAAGCATTAGACGATTCCAGTCAGCTTAGGAAAGATCTGTGGAGTAATTGAGGTAGTCTGTAGCCATTTAATTGTTTGAGCTTCCTGAGCTTAATACAAATTATCTATTATTTGCCAGAATATAATGAAACGGACGTCACCGGTACTGAATGGGTTAAGATAGAGAGTTGACATAATGGTACCCGTACAGAAGGTTACCTACATAAATATGCCATATAATTTATTTTCCGTTTATGTCCGTCTCTAGATTTATTATATATATTTAATCTATATCATCTATATGAGTTTCTACAATTATCTCGAAATTTAGTAAGCGTAACTCACCGTAACTATTTTGTTCGTAAACACAGACACACATTCCTTCAACAACAACCATCCTTAGAGTGCTGTGGCTTTTTTGAAGGGTAAAAAAGGTGATCTTTTCGTTTCTGTACACTCAAAAATCTCCATACGCATAATACACATTCGGGAATACTGGTACGGGATA